>JAIPRM010010544.1:0-13675 GCA_025469315.1 Stegophylla sp. TES_Ste_2020
TAATATGTTAGAGAACAAATCGTCGTCAAATGATATGGTGAGCACGTACATAAATTTATATAAATATTATAGTTTTTTTTTTTTAAATTCTCGATAATTTTTTCAAAAACGAGGAGAACCTATTGAGTAAAATCAGTAAATAATTATGCTGTAAATAAGATATTCATAAAATCGATTTTATTTTGAATTAAAAACTTAAAATTTTCATCAAAATCCGACCATTTTTTGGATAATTACAGTATTTTGGAATAAACGTATGTTTTATGTTAGCTTTTATTTAATAAAATTCTTAAATCTTGATATTATTAGTTAAAAATGTAACATAACCTTACTTACATAATATATATATGTTTAATTAATCCGAAAAAAAAAAAACTAGAAAATCTTAACTCAATTAACTTTTGATTTTCTAACCGTTTAAAGTTAGAATTTATAAGAAACTGAGCATTCTTACGGTAAAATAACAATTTACTTTTCAATCGTTTCAAAACTTTTAAAATTCAAATTACACTAATATTTTCTATTATCAAATGATTCCTTATGTGTTTTCATACACCTGGTTCAATGTTTAATAAAAATCGGTCATCTAAATAATTTTTTACAACTGTTTAAATTTTCATCGTGAAATCGTTTCAAAAGAAATCATGAAAATTTCAACAATACCTTATCTTAAATGACGTTCGGATAAAATATAAATGAAACAAATTATAAAACGTACTCAATATGAAATTAACAAAATATTGATGTTTATAACTAACTGAAGCTTCACTCAGAAAATCGTTTTATTGAAAAAATTATTCACCATTCCTTTAAAACCTAACACACCCACCAAGAATATCGCACACAAGGTGCGAAGTATGTCCCCTCCCTTTTTTTTTTTTTTCAGTTAACTGGAAATAAAATCCTGGCTACGTTTCTGACAACACTAAAGATGTGATTTTCCTGATAGAAACTTCACCACAATCTGACTATGATATCAATTTTCTAGTAGCTAATATATAACAAAAAAATTATTTGTAATTAAAAACAAGTTCTCATATAATTAATTCAAATAAATGTGAATAATTTTGATGATCTTTACGAAATAATATTTTATACCTAAAGTAACTACTACTCAATTAGGTCGATTAGGTTATTGTATTTGTGTAGAGATATGATAAGTATTTTCCTTGGATCATCTCGAGATAAAAACAAAAAGAAGATGGAATAGAACAGGAATTCCATTAAAATTTGAATTTATTGAAAATAATAATTCATAAAAATGTATTTCTAGTTAAGAATATTAGTTTGTATATACATTTATATGATTCGGTTTAGGCTGTCCTAAGGTTATTACTTATCGTAAATTGAGAAGCTTTAAAAGAAACATATAAAATTGTTAGAAATTAAAAGTTACAAAACTACCAATTTATGTAAGTAGTAAAAAACCATTGGGACAATTCACTAATAAACAATAATTTTTTTTCTATTTTAAATTTTCATACAATAGACATACTTATAATATTCCTAAACACGTTCATTGTTCTTTCTTCTTAAATTATATATGTACATATAAATTTGGATTTTTTTATTTTTCACGTGAATGAAATATTTCTATTATTATATATGTCAGTGAGATCATAGATATTACATTTTCAAGTCTTAATATCAAAAATTTTATTACGTAAAAACTTAACAAAAAATGAGAAATTGCCGAAATTTTCAAAATGCCGTACTTAACTCAAAATTGATCAAATCTTTTTTAAATTTTCATGAAATGTTCTCGTAGCTATTTTTAGTGGTTGGTGAAAATTTCAAGTCCCTAGTCGCATTATTTTAGGAGTTACGTCAAAAAGTAATTTTCAATCTTACGGAAATTTCGGTAATTGCGTATTTTGCCGTTTTCATGTCAATTTTTCGACAGTTTTTCTCCGTTTTTGGAAAAAGTAGGTATTGAGAAATTGAAAAAATGACTTTTTTCAAGTACCATCTGGGTACGATTTCGGTTTCATAGAGATACTGATCGAATCTTTCGGACAAGTATTTCTATACGAAAAAGTGTTTACAGAAAGAGAAAAAAAATGTGATGGAAAAAAAGCTCCATTCAGAATCTAAATATATATATATAGGTATCAGTTACTTAGTATTTTGATAATATTATATACTTAATTTTTTGACCAAATATTCAGAGTAAGTTAAATCTATGTAAAATATGGATGGTATTTAATACAAACGTTTTTCCGTATACGTATTATTGTTTCAAAATTAGGAAGTGATTTTATAATAGTTATAGTTGAACGTATTTATTTCTGTCTCTGTTTAGTTTGGACTGACATTTTTATTTTAATATAGCAAAATGAGATAAGTGCCGATTAATTTGAGTTAGTGGTTCCCAAATTATGGAACATGATTATATGTTTTCGGTGGATCGCTGCAGATGTTACCACTTTTTAAGAATAAGTGTATCCAATTATTTTATGAACAACATTTAATAATTATCGTTCATTGGAAATTGTATAAGCAATAAAAAAAATTCACAAGGTAAGTGTGACTTATAAATGTGTAATTTTTCAACTATTAGGGAAATTGAAATGAGTGGTGCAGTGAACAACTGCAGCAGTTTAGGAACCTTTGTTGACACGAATAAAAAATAACTGTGAAATCGGGTGAAAAAAGAATCGCATTGAATAAAATGCACCGAAATAATTAATTAATTATACCTATGTATTTTTCTTAACTGATATTGCTTTACGTTATGACGTACTTATGTCTGTCGCGATATCGAAAATTAAAAAAATATGCCGCCGGTCAACACAACGATTTTCTTCTGCTCGGTTTTTGTTTTTCGTTTTTGTGCATTAGAAAATTATTAGAGAAGAAACAAAAAAAGTCATTGACCGTGTGACGCACCCTGCATAATAATGTACGTCGTCGTCGTCGTACGATATTATTATTATTATTATTATTAGTATCAGGCACGTCCGTCATCGACGAACGCGCACAAATCTCCTGTGATAGTGATAGTGATACGATATTAATCAGGGCAGGATTAACATGATGCGTAGCCCTAGGCACATATTTTTCAAAATCCCAAAGTGAAGTGACCTTATGAAAATGTTACGCTTTTTTTTTCTTTTTTTTTTTTTTAAACTGGTATTTGTGAATTGAATTTTTCTTGATTCCCAAAAGGAAAATCTACAGAACATTTTTGGGTTTTGAATTTTAAAATAAAAACTATAATACTCAAACGTTTTCGATATACTTAAATTTTGTAATTTTTTTTTTTTTTAGAATACTGTATGGAAAAAATAGCCCCTTTTGATTGCTAGCCCTAGACCAGTGGTTCCCAACGTGGGCGCTACCGCCCCCTTGTGGGCGTTTTTAATATTGAGAGGGGCGTTTTACTGAAGGAGGCGCTAAAGGGGATGATTTAAATTATGCTCTAGTTTCTACATTTGTAATCGATTAGTAGGAAAACTTTAACCTCGATTCATTGACATGAGTATTTTTCGACAAGTAAAGTCAGAGAATGATAATATTTTTAGTAGATATTTTAATTTATATGTAAACACAACAATATCTAGTTGTGTTAAATATGTTTCTTTTTTATATGAAAATTAAACACAAGAATTCTATAAAGCCTATAAAGTAATTTATGACCATGATAACAAAAAAAGGTTATTAATTAAGCAAAAAAATGTATATGAGGGGGCGGTGAGAGCATTTTGGGAGTCAAAGGGGGCATTGAGTAAAATAAGGTTGGGAACCACTGCCCTTGCCTATACGTTAATCCTGGCCTGATATTAATAATTATTATTGAGAGTAAAACATGTTATTCTAGTAAAATGTAAATCTCAAAACGTGATAGATATTCATCACCAAAACAAGCAATGGCATATTTACACGATATCGCACTACACAACGTTTTAGAAATAATAATTATTGTTGCACTACTACTATTGTGCAAAAGGTTTAAAGTTATTATTGTATTTTTAATTCGTTTTTCCACATGTGTATGCATTTATAGTTTATGAGGTAATAATTATTAGATTTTTCTATTTATACTCGTTTAATATTCACATTCGAATTTCCTGTTTGTTTTTCAACACTAATTACCACCTACTTACATAAAATTTCGAATTCTTCGCATTTCGAATGAAAAGTAAAATAAGAATAATGACTTTAACAACAGCCATAATTTTATTATTAATCATAAATTTTAACCATTTTTATACTTAAAAATAAAATTGACACGAATATTATTATGCACATATTAAACTAATAAGTTGAAAATAAATTATAACACAATCAACACCGATATAACAATAGTTATAATAATCATATACATAGTACGTAATGAGATTTTTTTTTTACATTTAAAACATCAATATTATTATATATATATATATAAAAAAAAAAAATACATTTTACAAATTACAAAAAAAATAATTTAAATTAAAATATAATTCGATTGGAAATATCAATAAATATTAATCCTAATTATTATCTCTCGTTCATTGGTATAATATGTACATATTTACTAATTTTATAAAAACTATTATAATAACAATAAAACGTCAACGAAAGAATTGTAATGTGTTCTATATGATAAAACCGATTTCAAACAAGTAGTGATATATTTTCTTTTATGACTAATGAAACTCCGCGCGCTTATTTATCATAACCAATTTATTTGCAAAAGGGCAATTTGAAATTTCAGGCGTATTCGTTTGAATAAATTTTTATTCAAAAAATTGTCACGCGTTGAACAATTTGGTAAATATCCGACATACCTGTCTTTAATTTATTCTACTCCTAATGAAATTTACAATAATAAATATTGTTTTTGTGCATAAATCAAGCCTATCCCGCCGATTTGATAATAAATTCTTTCATTTAACAACAATATTTTATTGTTTCGTTGGGGAAAACGACTTTTACATTTCCATTGTTCCAACGCGATATTTTAAAATTTTAACTTAAACCTATTTATGGAATCATTTGTCGAGAAGTATAATATTATCATTAGTGATAGTTAAGGCTCGGAAGTTGTTGCATTTGCATGTTTTTTGTGAGCAATAATTAGATTTATTGGCTAGGTAAGCTAGAAATTCATTTCCTGACACTGCGTGATAAAATCTATTAAAAGTTTATAGTGCACGTTTTTGCATTTTTGGTGATTTTTTAGTTTTAATAAAAATGATAAAATTTGAAATTTGGTAATAAAAAACAAAATTAATTCATTTTTACAGTTTTCATTAGATATTAAATGTAATATTATTGTACTTACGCTCTGTGTTTCAAATCCATTTTTATGAACATTAAAAACATGAAAAAAAAAAAAAATATATAAGAAATAATGCACTTGGTTTTTCAAAGTATAAAAATTTGCTAATGGTTAATAATTTACGATATATTTAACTTTGAAAATAATTTTAAAAATATTTAGTGGTTCAATGCAACAATTTTTAAGGTAATAACAAAGTTATACTTAAATTAATTAAATTAAAATACATTTAATTTCGTATGAAAAATAGATATATTTAATTTATTGGGAAAATTTTAAAAGAAAATTGATTTAATTCATGAAACGTTTCATTCAAGCAATAAATTATTTTATTTTGTATATTTATTTCTGGAAATGTGTAAGTTGATTTTACATTTTTATCATACTCTTTTGAGATTATCTACGAAGCTTCGTCGTTAAATCCACGTACTCTACAGAGTATTTACTATGGGCATTGATTAATAAAAAATACTTGTAATTGTGAAAATTTTGTTTGATAAAAAAAAAAAAAAAAAAAAAGCGCATATTTTTAGAGCATAATTATTGTACTTTTTTAAGCGCATTGAGTTCCGAGCCCTAACAATAATGACATACGGCGGCGCGCGTATGTATTTCTCTCACGCGTCTGAATATTATTAATTCGCGCCATCAGTTTTCGCTTAAAAATATAATATTGTGTTCCGTTTCTTCTCCGTTCGCGTCCACGTTTATACTTTCATTTGTCACGTCCGCGCGGTGTTTTTCGTCTCGAACGTCTTTCGAAATTTCCTCCACTTCTTCGCCGTCAGTCGAATCGACACTATCGTTTTGATCCTGCTCATCAGCTTTTTCGCCGCCGCCCGTCAAGTCGACATTTTCGTTTTCAACCCTAACTCCTTCGCCGTCCACCGACCCGACACTTTCGTCTTGAACCTCCCCGGCTTCTTTGCCGCCCGTCAAGTCGACGTTTTCGTTTTCAACCGCCTCGGCTTTTTCGCCGCCCGTCAAGTCGACATTTTCACTTCCGTCGGAACCCATCGTCTTGATCGCCTCGTCTGGAGCCGCTTCCGCATTGTCCGGACACTCGCCACCGACGTCACTCACCACGATTCCCACGACCGTTTCCCCTCCGTCGCCATTACGATGATTCGTCTCGTCGTTTTCCGCTCCGTTCTCGACTCCGTCCACCGCGCCGCCGCCGCCGCCGCCGCCGTTCACTTCTAAAATATTAACATTATTCGTTTGATCAACGGTCGTCGCACAATAATTATTATCATCAGTCGTTCGCTCGTCATTACACTCGGGTTTTTTGCATTTTTTCGTTTTCGCCGAAGCCGATTTATTTTTCTCCGCCACCGCCGGCTTCGTCGACTCCGCTGCGACGGCGACGACGGGCGCGTTCGTCTGACTTATGTCCTCTTTCAGTATCTTGCTGATTTCCGAAATGGGTTTCAACAGAGCGATGAGGACGTCGTCGTCTCTTCTCTGGGGGAAAAAAAACACACACACACACACACACACACACACCAATAACGACATTATTTAAGGCATCCAGAAATCATAAATAAGGGGTGGGGGGGGGTTCGATCAATAGATCTGAATACTAATTACACTTTTTAACATAAATCTCTATTAATAATAATTATATATTTATATCTCTATTAGAAAGAAAAAAACATTTAATAAATTATCCATTTCATTTGTTTAATGTTTTCAATGATCTACTCAGTTTATTTTACGTTTTACGCATTCCGATGGGGGGGAGGGGGGGTGAAGAAGCTAGTGTTTTTAAAATGATGTTTATTTCATTCTTCCCGTAGGCGGCAACTGAGGGGTGCACGAGGGAGCTGTTTCACCCCCAAAGAATTAATAGAGAGGGCTATGATATACTTTTGCCCCCCCCCTTAAAACAATTAACTACTAAACCCGTTTTATTTCAATAATAAATAAAATATATTTTATCTTGCTATTATCAAAATATAATTCCGATTATTAAACATAAATTATATTGCAGTAAGTATTTCTTTTTTAAAATCTAAATATTATTGAAAGTTCATCACTAAAATATTAAAATATGATATTTATATACAAATATAAAGTAGTATATATTATAATTATTATTTGATACATTTTTACTGTAGAATTTTTATATTTATCTCTTTTAATAGCCAAATTGAAATTGTTTTCTTTAAAATCTTAAAAGAATCACTGTGTTTAAAGTGTAATGGAAGCATATTACGCATTAGTATACATTTTTGGGCCCATAAGTATATTAAAATAATATTGTATCAGTTTTTTATAATTGCATCGTTTGGTTATCGTAGTTGTACTCCAATTTGTTATTAAATTATTTATTACGGAAAATGTTTTTATTTAGACTTAAAATAATTCAAGTGTTTTTTTTTTTTTTTGATAAAAATCATTACTTTAAAACATATTAGTATATAGTTATATTTTTTTTTTTATATTTAAGTTATTATTATTTTTTTCATTTGATCTGATGAGTCTAAAAAGAATTTCCCAAAGTGAAATAAAAAATTTGACTAAGGGTAAAATTAAAAGATTTATTATATTTATATTTAATGTTTGCCCACCCTGAAATTAACGCCAAGTGCCGCCTATGATTCTTTCGTATAGAAATTCTTGTCCATAAGTTTCGACCAGTTGATTTATGAAATAGAATTTTTTCGAAATTTCGGAAAAACTACTCAAACGTTGACAAAAACGACTTTAAAGTTTTGAAATTATCTATCGTTTTTTTTAAAAATTTAACACGCCTACAAATCCCACCCATGGTGAGAAATATATACAGCTTTTTTTTAAAATAAATTTATCTACCTACACTTTATTGTATTTCAATTTCACCCAAGTGTAGCAAACGATTGCGTTAAAAAAAATATCATATTTTTCAGTCAGTTAATGGTTGATGTGACAGGGGGTGTTCGAGCACCCATAGCCCCCCCCCTCTGAATCCGCGCCTGCGAGTTAATGTTAGAAAACCGATAAAAAAAAACATTACGCGCGATGACGTATGTGGACGAGGCTCGTTTATGATTGCCATTAAAGTAAAACGTTATATTATTAATTGTTACACGCGATTTATTTATAAATTGCGATAGCAATTAAACAACAACAAATGTGATTACGAGAGAATGAGTGACGCAGTAAGGTGATTAACAAATACGCTATGAGTCAGTGTAAAAAAAGCGATTGGCATTTGTTCGAATCGATTTTTGTTTAGCAACATTTTCTCGGTTAGCGGAAATAAAATGTATTATCATTTGTTGTAGATTTTTATCATCGGGCCGACGGCCAAGTTAAGGAAAATTCCTGGCACGCGCAATTGATGAACTTTGTCAAAAATGAAAAAAGAAGAAAAAAGGGGTTTTTCACCTACGCCGCGTTACCTACACACGCTCGCACACACAACAGAAAGCGACGAATAATATAAAAAAAAAAAAAAAAAAGATGAATAATAATAATAGCATGAACGTAGATTTGGAACTTTAATTCTAACAAAACGTTGCCAAAAAACTTCTTTCGGTATTCACATATTATATTATACCGAGCAACAAGATTACAACGTCTCTAGATAAAATTATGATGATAATAATAATAATAAAAAAAAAAAATGTGTACTTCGCACGTCGAGTGGGATTCTCTTGACGGGTGTATTGAATTTTAAGACAAAAAAAAATGCGAAAAATTCGTAGTGCTGGGCTGGAATCGAACTCCCGGTACTGTCGCGTGCTAAACTAAACTAAACTAAACTAAACTAAAGCATAAACGCTTCAAACGGGTATAAAAAAAAAATGTTGACTAACGATTTTCGACAATTTTTCAGGTCAATTAAACATATATGTCAGTGAGATCATATTAAATTTTCCAGTCTTAATATCAAAAATCAAAAATTGTATTACATAAAAACTAACAAAAAATGAGAAATTTCCGAAATTTTCAAAAATTCCGTGCTTAACTCAAAATTGATCAAATCTTTTTGAAATTTTTATGACGTGTTTTCGTGGCTATTTATAGTGGTTGGTGAAAGTCTCTAGCTGCATTATTTTAGAAGTTGTGTCAAAAAGTAATTTTCAACTTTACGGAAATTTCGGTAATAGCGTTTTTCGTTAATTTTTCGACAGTTTTTCTCCGTTTTTTGGAAAAAGTATTGAGAAATTGAAAAAATGACCTGTTTAAAGTACCATCTAGGTACGATTCCGGTTCTATAGAGATACTGATCGAAACTTTCAGACAAGTATTTCTATACGAAAAAGTGTTTACAGAAAGAGAAAAAAAATAAATAAAATAAACGTCATTGTAAAATCATAAGCTTCTTCACTTCGTTCAGAATCTAAAAATGCGAATCACAGCTGATTCATGATAATATCGAATATATTTGTGTTTGGGTTTTGTCCGTTATACACGATTCAACAAAATTCAACACGATTTTCAACTCAAAAGTTTGAGAAAAACAATATAAAAAAATGTTTTAGAATATATATTTTGGATGTTACTTAAACTAGAAATAATATACAATACTATTTGTCCGTAGTCATATATTTTCAAGTTTTTTTTTTTAATAAAACCTTATTGTAAAATGTTTCATCCGTAAACATTTTTTTTACACTAAAATATTCATAATGATATTCTTCACCTAGGTACCTACCAAGTTTCATAATGATCGGTTCAACGAATTTTATTTTATTTTATTTTAGTGTTTAATTTTGTTTAAAACTAACAAAATGTTGTTGACATTAAACGGTTACGGAGAAAAAAGTGCGCTTACGATTTTCGATATTTTTTCATGCTAATTAGACATTTTTTTGTGAGTAAGAGTATATTAAATTCTCGTGTCTTAATATGTTAAGAATTTCAGATTTTACGAAATAAAAACTTACAAAAAACGAGAAATTTCCAATACTGTCAAAATTCTATACTCAACTCAAAATTGGTCAAATGTGTTTGACATTTTTATGAAGTAGCCGTGTAGTAGTTAGTGAAGTTTGATGCGTTTATACTCGTAGCTCCATTGTTTTTAAAGGTTATGTTAAAAAACAAAGTTCGGTTTTGTGAAAAGTCTAGTAATAGTCGATTTTTCGACAGTTTTTCCCCGTTTTTGGGTAAAAGTATTGAGAAATCGAAAAAAAAGTGCCATCTGCAGGGTACGATTTCGGTTCTATGTGGAGAGATACTGTTCGAAACTTTTGCGAGTAAAGTATTTTGTATACGAATAAGTGTTCACAGAAAGAGAAAACGTTGCCAAAACACGTATTCACATCATATTATTATACCGAGCAACAATCATAATATTAATAACGTCTAGATAAAATTAAATAAAAATGATAATAAAACAAAAAAAAACCGTAAAAAAATTATGCGAAACGCTCGAAATGGACTTATAATAATAAAATATATGTAGGTCGAAATCGTGTAAAAATTTATTGCGTTTGTTTATATTATAATTTGTAAACGATTACATATATATATATATACTCACTGACATTGGGAGATTGTATATATATATATATATGCGTGGAATCCGCATTTATTTTGTTTTGTCGAGGAATGCCGGTGGCCACGTGCCAGGGGACGGACGCGCGCTCGCTCCGGCTTAATCATCGCCGGCCATCGATCTATTTCTGTATTCAAGGTGGACACGGCCGTTTTAGTGAAAATTTACGATCGAATTCTGTTTTACTTTTTTCGTACCGTATTCAGAGGAGGCGAATAAAATAAAAAAAAAAAACCCCCTGGACATAGTTCGCACGACGGGTGGCATTCTCTTGACGGGTGTATTGAATTTTCGAAGGAACGAAGGGAAGTTAATTATGTAATATAACAAAAAAAAAAAAATGTTAGAAAAATGTCCAAAATATTTTTTTACACGATTTTCTATCTACGTTTAAATTTTCATACGATTCGGATCGAAAAACTGATGGTTTCCGAGTCGTTTTTGTCGAATTTTGGGTAAAAAAAAAAAAAAAAATCGAAGAATTGAGAAATCTTCGTTCGGATTCCAAAATATAGGGGAAAAAAAAAAAAAAAACTCACTTGGAACAATATTTCCCGATCGAAGTACACGAAACCGCGACGTTTGGCCGCCAGCAGCAAACCCACCACTTTGTCCGATATTTTCGTGTATATCTAGAAAATAGTTAAAAAATACTTTCGTTAAACGCATTCTACCTATATTGTTACACGCGTCATGTAATAACTATGCGTTGTGTAATAGATAAAAAAAAAAAAAAAAAACCGACGGACGGGCACAATAATATTAATAATTATACCGCGTTGTAACAACTACTATTGTTAGTTATTCTGTAGGGTCCTGTTTCATGCAGGATTGTCCTTTATTTCGGCTGGCTCCGTGTCCTGTTGTTACCGACAAACTTCTCACGCAGGACGATTTTCGTCCAGTAATTTCGTGTCTGTTCTAATCCCGTTTATTGACTTAATTTCGATTTGAAATTTTTGAAATGAAATTATTGAATTAAATAATGTCTTTTTTTTTTTTTTTTTAGAAAGTAAAGTATACACAATATGCACGAATAAAGGATTTGAAAATTTTTTTAAAAAGTATCAATTTAGTTTCATATTTATGTTATTTTATGTTTTTCAAAATGATGTTTTTATGTGTTTGAATTTAATCTATATATAATAGGTAGTTTAAAAATTATACTTTTGTCACGATTCAAAAACATATAAATGTATACGTAAAAAATACTTATTTATTACAAAAAATATTTTTGTCCTGTATTTTATTTTCTTAAATATGGTCACCCTACTATAGAATATATTTCCAAAAACTAACACTACACGAATTGTGTCTTAAACGCCCCCCCCCCACTCTCGTTTAGACGGAATCCTGTGCGAAATTTTATTTTCGTTACGGTAAATTTTTCCTTCGCGCTTTTTTTCTTCGGTTACAACACGGTAATCAGTAATCGCTGTTTTTATACCGTGTAAAGTAGTCGGAGTAAAAATTTTGAGTTGTGGGCAAAACTTTTTTAAACCGTGTTGTTTTGCCGTAAAAAAAATGGAATTTTTAAGCGTTCAACGAATCGATTTACAGAATAGAAATATTAGAAGAAAAAAAAAATTAATAGAATTCCACTTGCGCCTACCTGAAAAAGTTCGCCAAAACTGACGATTATCGTCCCGTCGTCGTCCTGCTCGTCGTCGTCGGGGTCCCTCTTTTTCGCGTTGTACGTGCCCACATCGTGTATGACGGTGCACAATTCCAATATCTCCCGGCAAATGTGCGTCTTGGCTTTCCGTCCTCTCATGTCCGTTTTGGACCCCGCGACAGGCCTGCAAACGTGGCGTACAAATTCACATAAATCGTTGAATTTTACTGTTTTTTTTTTTTTTTTTTTACTTCTCGAACGACGATAGCGCACACGTTATGGTCGCCGCCGTTCGGTTAAAAACTTTTTCAAACCGGATTTGCCTGCCTCTAGATTGTACTTTAGAGAGGTAATTTTTTGAATTTCTCAATTCTTCAATTTTTTTTTTTTTTTGGAAAAAACTACCCAAAATTTAACAAAAACGAAATCATTTTTTGATCCGAATTTTATGAAAATTTAAACATAGATAGAAAATCATATAAGAAAGATTTTTGCCCAAGAAAATTTTGAAAATGTGAAAAAAAAATGTTGGACATTTTTCTTACATTTTTTTTTCTCATTTATTTTTTATATTATTAACTTCCCTCGTTCAGAATCGTTTTATTGAATCGTTTCTTTAAAATTAAATACACCCGTCAAGAGAATCCCACCCATCGTGCGTCAAGTATGTCCGGCTTTTTTTTAACGATGTTATAGGTACGTTGAATTTGAAAAAAAAATCGAGTGCTCTCACATGTACTGCAGCGTTATTATTATTATATGGGCTAGGGACTTGTATAGGAGTTAGCACGTTTTTCAAAAATCATTCAAAACATAATGCTGACTGATCTAAGTATACAATAGAAAAGCGTTTCATAACACTAGGAGTTTGATTCTCTTGAATTTGCATAATTTGCATATTTTTCAATATTTAATTTGAGTTTTCTTGGCGTAGGAAAAATTTTCCCTGAATAACTGAAGAGATTGAATATTATTTGATTTTTTTTATTTGTTTAAATGTATGCTCAAAAAAAATAAAGATTAAAAAAAAAACCGGACATACTTCGCAAGACAGGTGGGATTCTCTTGTATGGGTGTATTGAATTTTAAAGAAACGATAAATCATTTCTACATTAAAACGATTCTGAACGAGGGAAGTTAATAATATAAAAAATAAATGAAAAAAAAAAAATGTTCGAAAAATGTCCAAAATTTTTTTTTCACATTTTCAAAATTTTCTTGCACCAAAATCTTTCTTATATGATTTTCTATCTATGTTTAAATTTTCATATAATTCGGATCAAAAAATGATGGTTTCCGAGTC
>JAIPRM010010545.1:0-13674 GCA_025469315.1 Stegophylla sp. TES_Ste_2020
ATGAAAATTTAAACATAGATAGAAAATTCTATAAAAAAGATTTTGGCGAAAGAAAATTTTAAAAATGTGAAAAAAAATTTTGGACATTTTTCGAACATTATTTTTTTTTCTTATATTATTAACTTCCTTCGTTTAGAATCGTTTTACTGAAGAAATGATTTATCATTTCTTTAAAATTTAATACGCCCGTCAAGAAAATACCACCCGTCGTGCGAATTACACCCATCGTGCGAAGTATGTCTGGCTTTTTAAAAACGAATACCGAACACTGAAATCTACCAGACATTATCAACATTATTATCAACGTATTTTTTTATTTTATGGCTCCTGTTTCGCACACTGTAAATTTAGCATTAGCAGCTACTGTCTAATTTTATTTGTATACCTACTTATTATTTATAAATTAAAATGTTTGAATTAAGACATTTTGAAAACTGTACGGTTTTTTTTTTTTTTTTATTATTAACTTCCTTTGTTCAGAATCGTTTTATTGAAGGAATTATTTATCGATTCTTTAAAATTCAACACACCCGTCAAGAGAATCCTATCTGACGTGCGAAGAACACCCCAACGAGCGAAGTACACACTTTTTAAAATTTCATTATTTTTTGTGATATTCTCATTTTAAATTTTATAAAAATAACGTATCTCAACACCATGTTTTCAAATTTCATTGTCAATTAAACTACTTTCTAAAGTAGGAATTCTACCACTGTCCACTCTTTAAAGACATTGTAGCGCATTGAAGCCAAAGAAGTAAATAAACAATGATTATAATAAAAAACGTTAGATAATTTTATTTTTGGAAATGGAATTAATATCGTATTTCCAAATTAAATTTTAATATTTATCTATATTTAATGTATCTCAAGTGTTTCTTTCTTTTTTCCCACATATTTATAAAAGCATTCATTTATATCATTGATAATAATAATTATAAAAAGGATGGCGAACACTACCGCGATAGCGATAACGAAAATTACAGGGACTGTGGTGGAAATTTTAAATTATAAAAAACTAATTTATTTTTATCTTTTTGTGCATAAACTTAATTAAAGTTAAATATATATTTTATTTTAAAGGCCTATTACTATTTTAGATTCTGATTGGAGCGAATAAGCTAGTTCTTTAAAATTATGTTTATTCCTTTTTACTCTTTACAATAATATTAATAATATTTATGGCTATAATACTTATTTATTTGATTTAACTCCTTCAAACGGTATTACCCTTATGTAATTTAAAAAAATCTGGAGGGAATTTGAGTAGATTTGTGGGAGCTAGACCTGCCAAGCCCTCCTTTTCCACCTATAGTGCATATGAAATAATGATATTATATTATATGATACAAATAAAAGTAAAATAAAATTATTATAATATTTTATTTAATGCTAATGAAAACTGTGTACACATTTTGATATAAACCTAAACTACTAAATAGCTAATGCAATAAAAGTCTAAGATTGGAAAAAAGTTAAAGGTACACTTTAATTTATAAACATACGTCATATTCAATAATTTTATATTTTCTATTATAGCAAAGGTGGACTGAGACTAGAACATAAAAATATATTACAGATATTCTAATTAAGAGAAACAACATCAGTATGAACAAAATATGTATTATATAACACATTTTGTATTTACCATGTAATGTATATATTATATGGTTTTGTAAGTTAGTTAACGAAACTGTTTTATATTTAAAATACTAACATTTTAAAGCCGCTCTTGTCCAGTTGAGATCCTCGAATAGTTTTTTCGAGAGAACCTTTATATCAGATAGTGGCCACCGGACCTCTTATCAATGGATATGAACGACGTCATATTGCTTAATATTTCGTCCAAACATTATTATCAGCACATCATATTATGTGTCTATCAGTAATAAAGCAATAACATTTCATATTACTTATTTGGGGTTGGGGGCACTTGACCGAAAATGATAAGAGCATAGGACGAAAAAATTGTCATGACGAATCTGTTGCCAACTTCGGATAATGAAAAATATAAAGCTACAGTTTTTTTTATTCCCTTCGTATGTAAACTGTTTCACTATATGTTAAAAGTTATATTATTATATTATAATTTATGATAATTATATTTGTTTTTGTATGTTATAGAATATATTTATGTATTTATGTGAAATATATGTCAAATGTAGATTTTAAATACGTCATGAATTCATGATGAATATGATTTTAAAAGGATAAAAATTATTTTATTACATTACTAATAACTATACTTTAATAAATATTAATACACTGTGTATACTGTATAGTGTATAATTTAGTATTATATATATAAAGATTATATTATATTATATTAAAATAAGCAGCTAAATGTTGTGTTAGGTTTCTTTGTATATTTGTTTATTTGTATTTTCTTTGTATATTTATTGGGAATATGAATAGAAAAACAAGGAAATGAAAATATATAATTTTTATCAGTAATATAACTTTTATCAAAACTTGCAACAAAATTTATGGTAATTTAGCTGACAATGATTAGCATTACTTTTTCGATTTAAAATCTTTATCACTTTTCGAATTCTTTATCATTTTCGGTCAAGATCCGTTCACTCAATTATATGATAATATTGTTTGGACAAAATTTTTATCATTGAAAATACAGGAACCAATCGGAAAGGACGACACCAGTGGCCACTCTCTGATATATAGGCTCTCTAGTTTTTTTCTATATAATTTATGTGGTACTTTATAATATTGTAGAAATTTCATGTTTATTTAAATATTTTACAATGAAAAAAAACAATGCAATAAAAAAAAAACCGGACATACTTCGCACGATGAGTGTTCTCTGCACGACGGGTGGGATTCTCTTGACGAGTGTATTGAATTTTAAAGAAACGATAATTAATTTCTTCAATGAAACGATTCTGAACGAGGGAAGTTAATAATAAAAAAAATAAATGAGAAAAAAAATGTTAGAAAAATATCCAAAATTTCATATTTCATTTTTCATAATTAGGAAGAGAAATTTCGCTATTATTTAGATTAACTGCCATTTGAGCCATAATTGAGAGTACTATAAATTTCAAAAGTTACAACGTTTTAATCGAAAATAAAAACGATAATTTTACGTTTCATATAAATTCTAACTTTAAAGGTTATAAAATCAAGAGTTGACTTACGATTTTCGAGATTTTTCAGGTTAATTAGACATATATGTAAGTAAGGCTGTATTTAATTTTCAGCTAATAATATCTAGAATTAAAAATTTTATTTGATAAAATCCAAAAAACATAATGTCATTTCAAAATGCTATATTAATCAAAAAAATGGTCAGATTTTGTTAAGATTGTATGACAGTTTTGTTGATTATGTGTGAAATTTCAAGTTTCTAATTCTATTAATTTCGGAGTTATAGCGAAGTTAATAATAAATAATAAACATTTTGTTACCATCATATTTTGCTAATTTTACTCAGTTTTTCGATAGGTTTTTCTCGTTTTTAGAAAAAGTGTTTAGAAATTCGGAAAAATACCTTCCAAAGAACTATCTAAAGGCAATTTCCGATCTAACAAGTTACTGTTTGAAACTTTTGAACAAGTAAATTCTATATTTCCATAGAAAAACTTGTACTATAAAAAAATTAATAAATTAATAAAAATATTTATCATCGTAAAACCATTAGCTCCTTCGCTCCACTCAGCATCTAAAAATAATAAAATAAAAACTGAACACATTTATGATTAATCCTAATTTTAAATATTATAATTAATGAAATATAAAGATCATTATCTTTTGTTTAAAAAGTATGTCCGGCTTTCTTGTCTATATTTTACTTTACTTCACTTTACTTTTTTTTTTATCTAATATATAAAGGAAAATAAAAAAGTGTGTACTTCACACGTCGGTTCGAATACTCTTGACTAATCATTTAATTAAATGCTTAGGCAGATAATAAAATTGTAAAGAAATTAAATTATTTGATTATTTGCCTAGGTATTTAATAAAATGCCTGATTTGATTATATGCCTACGACATATTATTATGCACACATGACACAACAACAGGTCGGCTCATGGCGTAGGTGACCGTATGTTGTTTATTATTAACAATCGTAGGTATCATTGTGGTTACTGCTTTGTTACTACTGTTTCACTGGACAACTGGACGACGACGACGACGACGTCGTAGAGGGGGCACACGCTGTTATCACTTGTTGCCGGTTGTTATCAGAAAAAGTGTAACAAAACGTTGTTTTAATTTAAAAAAATAGTATATTTAATTTTGAGTAATTGAATGTCTCAACACACACACGCGCGCGCGCGACGAGAACATTGTAAGCGTTTTCACTGCCTGTGTGCTCGGACCGCTAGGCATTGACGACACTCTGCGCGACCACTACATCATTTGCACCTCACTTATCAACGTCCGACAGTGCTGTTTGGCTGCCAAAGATAACCGATCGAAACTGTGACACAATGCCGTCGCACATGAACTGTTGTTTTAAAAATTGCTCAAACACCAGCCGCAACAATCCAAACCTGTCGTTTCACAAATTTCCGGCTAACGAGCGTATGTGAGTGTAATTTGCGCGTCTTCCGATTTTCGTTTATTTGTACCTACCCGCTGTTTTTCAGATGTAAAAAATGGGTCGAACTGTGCCAGAACGACAAAGTCACACGAAAGTTAAAAAACCTCGGATGCAAACAGGTGAGCAAAAGTTTTAGGGTATGTTCCGAACACTTCAGGCCGGAAAATTATCTTGCATTGACGACGAAAAAAAGGTGAGTGCACTTATCAAGTTTTGTGCCCATCCGTGCAGGACCGCATTAAAAACTACTGTACCTACTCGTAGGTTGTAAACAAATTTGGTACCCATATTTTACTAGCCTTTTATAAAAATATTTTGCTAATTTTTATATAAATGTTTTATGTATTTTTTAATTTATCAATTAGTAATTCATCATTACTCAATTACTTAAATAAGTAATAAAATAATGTTTTGGATTCATTGATCATATCCAAATGTTCACATACTTGTGTACAAACTAGTAAAAAAATTTGAATTAATCAACAATATTTTATTAGCCATATAAAATAATAAATGTAAGCCTTTATTACAATTTTCCTTTTCTTGCCTTTTGTTAGGCTAATAGACATTCTCAAAAAAGAAAGGCGTAACTCACTTTTCATCATTTTTCAGGAGAGCAGTTTTATGTTTTCAAAGTAAAAATCAAATTTTGCATTTCAATTAGGTATTTAATACTTAGTTTTTAAGATTATAATATAGGAAATTGCAATTATTTTAAAAAAAATATATTTCAGTAGGTAACTGATCTTAAGTCAAGATTCAAGATTTATATTTTATTTGATCAAAGATTTTTTCTTTTATAAAATTTTTTTTTTTTAATAAAACATTACTTAAGGCACATATTTTTTCAACAGGGGACAAAAATAACATTGTGGTCAATGTATGTCTGTACCCTAAAATCTATGATAGTGTAGGCTGCAGCGTACCTTGCCTACGCCTTAATCCTGGCCTGTATCCATGCATACTATAACATAATAGTGCGTAATTAGTGAAACTGTTTTCGGTTTTGTTGCCAGGTTGTTGCACATAGGATCCCTTCCAGTAAACCAGACAACTGGTCCAAAGAAAACACATTCTAACATAACTACTGGAAGTGATACGAGTATGTCTGAACATCAATGTTGTTTATAAATTGTTCATTGCTATTTTTTTTTTTTTTTTTTTTCATATTTTTGCATTAAGTCCAAGAGAAAGTCAAAGAGGAAGTCGAACAGGTGACCAACAATACTGAATGGAGTACAAACATTGTTCAAGATATTAATTTAACTGACTCAGGTAGGATTGAACAGACAACTTTTATGCTCGTGTTCTAATTAATAAATAATTGTGTGGTTTTATAAATAAATTGCTCATTGCTATTTTTTTTTTCATATTTTTGCTTTAAGTCCAAGAGGAAGTCAAACAGGTGACCATCAATACTGAATTGAGTACAAACATTACTCAAGATTTTGATTTAACTGACTCAGGTAGGATTGAACAGGCAACTTTTACGTTCTTGTTCTAATTAATAAATAATTGTGTGGTTTTATAAATAAATTGCTCATTGCTATTTTTTTTTTTCATATTTTTGCTTTAAGTCCAAGAGGAAGTCGAACAGGTGACCATCAATACTGAATTGAGTACAAACATTACTCAAGATTTTGATTTAACTGACTCAGGTAGAATTGAACAGGCTACTTTTATGCTCATTTTCTAATTAATAAATAATTGTGTAGTTTTATAAATGAATTGTTCATTGCTATTTTTTTTTTCATATTTTTGTTTTAAGTCGAAGAAGAAGTCGAACAGGTGACCAACAATACTGAATGGAGTACAAACATTGTTCAAGATTTTGATTTAACTGACTCAGGTAGGATTGAACAGGCGACTTTTATGCTCATGTTCTAATTAATAAATAATTTTATAGTTTTATAAATGAATTGTTCATTGCTATTTTTTTTTTCATATTTTTGTTTTAAGTCAAAGAGGAAGTCAAACAGGTAACCAACAATACTGAATGGAGTACAAACATTGTTCAAGATTTTGATTTAACTGATTCAGGTAGGATTGAACAGGCTACTTTTATGTTTTTGTTCTAATTAATAAATAACTGTGTAGTTTTATAAATAAATTGCTCATTGCTATTTTTTTTTTTCATATTTTTGTTTTAAGTCAAAGAGGAAGTCGAACAGGTAATCAACAATACTGAATGGAGTACAAACATAGTTCAAGATTTTGATTTAACTGACTCGGGTAGGATTGAACAGGCTACTTTTATGTTCTTGTTCTAATTAATAAATAACTGTGTAGTTTTATAAATAAATTGCTCATTGCTATTTTCTTTTTTCATATTTTTGTTTTAAGTCAAAAAAGAAGTCAAACAGGTGACCAACAATACTGAATTGAGTCCAAACATTGCTCAAGATTTGGATATAACTGACTCAGGTAGGATTGAATAGGCAACTTTTATGTTCATGTTCTAATTAATAAATAATTATGTAGTTTTAAGTACCTGACCAGGGTAAGAAAATGTCCAATCAAGTCCTAGGTAGAATCTTAAAAACTGTGTTCTCAACTAAATATTCTAGATATATAGATAATACAATAGGGACTTTTGGGTTATCGCGACAACTTGATATGTGATATGTGGTGGAAACTGTTGCGTGTCAGAATTTTACTATACTGTAACCTACTATATTTGTGTATATACAGTATGAAAATTCATTGAAAAATCAGTAGTTAATACTCAAAATGTAATGCACAAGTGACTAGTATCTTATCTTTTATCACAGCTAAAAAAAATTAACGCTGAATACGATGGTGTGAATTAAAATCCACGTCCAACAATAGTTTTCTAACTATTTTATTCTATTTTGAAAATTCAATATATTTAAATTTTAAATGAATGAAAGCATTTTATATTTTTGAAAAGTGTAAAAAATTGTAATATTGTAGGGTTTTTACATTTTTAATAGATAACAAATAATGTTTGAATTGGTAATAATATACACACAACTCATTATTTTGTTTTTATTATATTTGTATTTATTTTCAAATTTTCAAAATGTCCACAATAGACTGCTATGCGTAATTTTAATTTATAGGCAATTTAAAAAGTGTGGGAGATATTCCTAACTATATATTAATATCATTTCTAAGCCCGTAGGCCTACAAAATTTAATTTTGCATAGCTGTTTGCGGTGGACATTTTGAACATTTATAAAAATAAACATAAATATTAAAGAAATGTTAATGAATTGAGTGTGTAGTATTACTGCATTTATTGGAACATTATTTGTTACCAATTTAAAAGTTTAAAAACCATACAATTTTACAATTTGCTATACTTTTATTGCTATATTTACAGTTATCAAATCAAATATTTTATATGTTGCAAGGCAAGTTGAGGGATATTTTTGATTTTTGAAGTGTTCAATCAAATGAGCAAGTCTTACCCTTGGTCGCGGTAGAAAACTTACCTTTTTAAGCCAGTATATCTATGAGTATATTATTTATATAGTATATTATAGTATACTATACTTGTAATTGTAAAACCTGGCATAGAGTTTCAATAAACAGCGTAATATACTGCATAATTAGGTAGTAGCGATAAACCATAAGTACTGATAATAGTATTACGTTTTACATTAAATTGTATTATTTTACTGAAATGAAAACCAAACTTTGTTACCTAATATAAGTTGTAACAAAATTTTTTTATCTTTTGGAACTTACCTAAATAAATTATTTCTGCTCTTTGAATTTAAAATTAATTAAACTTAAATTTTGGTTGTTAACTTTTTTTTTTCATTTGAGTTGTTAGTCATAAATTAAATGCTATTAATTCAAATTAATGTTTAACCATCAAATTCATGAGCAGTTTGAAAAAAATATTGTTTTTTACTTTCAAAATTTTATTTAGTCATTTAAATCTAAAATGATTTGTTTTAAAAATCTTTTCCTTTTATTTTTTTTTATTGATCAAAAGTATTTTTTTGTATAAATTGCTTTGACCAAGTCTAGCACCATATATTTGATATTAGTGGTGCTTTATTAAAAATATTATTTGTAAATAATTTTAAATTTTAACATAAAGGCAACAAATTGCTACTTATATTGAGTTTTACCAATAAATTGTTGCAGCCAGTTGAAACCAATGAATTATGTACTTAAAAATGTTTCCACTCTCATTTTAAATGCTTTCTTGAATCTTAATTTTGAAATGACTTTTAGTGTCATTAAATAAATATTTGTTTAGTAAGTAAATACTTAATTTAGTTAGTTTAATTGTAAAATGTACGGTTGCTGAACTGCCTTTTTAGCAGTATATTTTTAAGTGTTTTATAGATTATATATTTTTTTCAGGAGTACAAGATTCTGTGGTTGAAATTAATTATACAACAATATCGAAATTTTATGAAGAGTTTAAAGTGTCACAGGAGACATTAGAAAAATAACACCAATTTTTTTAAGTAGTGTTTAGCGTATATATATAATATATATATTATAAGTACAAATATTGTTTTTTTCATAATTATCATTAATTTAAATACTAATAAATATAGATTGGTTTGAGACGTGTACAGATGTAAATATAAATTACTATTTTTCCGGATACGTTGATTTACACAGTCTTAAAATAGCGTGATATGTTGCTATATATCTAGAATAATTTTCACTGCTTTTCTATATTTATGACATTTTTAAATATAACAAACAATATTATGATATAAAAAAAAATATTGTTCATGTCCAATTAATAATTTACATAGATATTTTTGGAATTTTTGTATGTTAATAAAATATTTATACTATTTGTCTCATCAAACTGTTAATTTTTAATAACCTCATCTAAGTCTTAAGGAAAAATATACATTTCTTGGTTGATTATTTGTTAATATCAAAACCGATATTACATTTTATTTGTAGACTATATATTTAATATAGTAAAAGGTGTAATGAAATTTCTAAATTTTTCTAACAAAACACTAGTTCTTTGGAAATCTCATGTTAGATACTCTTGGTAGGTATGTTGAATTTTAAAGAAATAATAAATCATTTATTCTGAGTGAAGTATGTCAATAATATAAGGAACAATAAATTATCATTTTTAACATGCCCACAAAGAGTATCAGACCCAAGGAGCGAAGTATGTCCAGCTTTCTTGTCTATACTTTACTTTTATTTGCTTAACTTTACTTTAGTTTAATGTACTTTACTTTACTCCAATAAATAAAGAAAAAAAAGAACAATTTTATTGAAAAAAAATTCCAAAATTCCATGAAAATGTGTGTACAATAAAAAAATAAACATAATTTTAAAAATGGAAAATTAAATAAATATTGTAGTAATAGTTGTAAAAACACTAGCATTATGCTTCATTGAGAATCTAAAAAGAAAGTTTTGTAAAACCAATTTATTCTTTGTTTTACGTTGAATCCATAGTGTGAATTAAAAACTTGGATTATTTATAGGTTTGTTATTTCTATAAGAAATAGGAAAAAGAATTAAGAATCTCATTAAAATTGTTACACAATCATTCAATGTTCCTTTAAAGGTTGTGTACTATAACGAAACTATTAACTATTAACTATAACTAAAAACTATTTCTATAGCTAAAAATAATGTTTTATGAATTTAATCTAAGAAGTATCAAATATTTTCAAAAATGAAAAAAGCCAACATAATTTGCATCATGATTGTACTATCAATCCTCGGGTAGAATACTCTTAAAGGGTGTATTAAATTTTAGAAAAACAAAAATTATTGCTTCAATAAAATGATTTTGAGTGAAGCTTCAGTTAATATACTAGTATTATATTCCGTATGTTTAATAGCAATTATTGTTATAAAATAATCTATGTCAATTTCATTATACATGTAAATAAATTTCTGCACTTTTTTTTTCTCATTATAATTTTTTCTTTTTTCAGCTAATAGTGGATTATATAACTATCATTTATTTATTTATTTATTGTATAAATATTAAAATTTATAGCTTTTAAGTAAAAACTTCTTGAATAACTGAAGCTACACTCAGAATCGTTTTATTGAAGAAACAATTTATGGTTTCTTTAAAATTTAACACCCAAGGAATGAAGAATTCCTATGGTTTGATAAATTTAGATATGTATGCAATTTGTATTTAAATTACGCATGATATGTTATTATTACCTAAATTATTATAATTATACTACAGATAATACTTTTTTATTCAAATTCAGACACTTTGAATTCTTAATTTTTCTAAGTGTAAAGTATTATAATTTGTAAGACTAGTGGTCTGGACATAAATATAAGAATATTAAATAAAAAAAAAATGATTTAAATGTATTATTATCACAATTTTATTATCCCATTATGGGGACACGTCCTTGTGTTTAACTAATTTGATATATATATATATATATATATATATATAACTGCCAATGATGTACCACTATCATTGAATTATTATTAATTAATATCTTTCACAGGCGAATTTCTTACTAGTTTTACCTTTTTATTTAAATAGTAACTTAAATTGAGATTTCAACTACAGACTTATTTTTACCCTTTCTTTAACTTTTTCTAAAATATTAGAAAGTAAAATTATTAAAAGGAGTCAGTTTGAATTCTTGAATTAATAACCTTTTTAGTGATAATCAATTTTATTTTAGGAATGGGTTATCTACTAATATTGAACTTTACTTTTCAAACAAATTTATGATAAAGTTGGCTTTTTTTATTTCATAACAAAGCATTTAATTCAGTTGATCACTTTTCTTAAAAATTTAGAATACAGTTTAATATGTAATGCTCTAGATATTTTAATATCTTATTTGACTAATATTCATCAAAACGTTAAAATAGATTATACTTTTAGTGATAGTTTGATGATTAATTATTATTCCATTCCAATAGGTACAGTTTTAGGATATGAACTTTCATTATTTATACAAATAGTATTTTGATATTCAGCAGTAAATATACAATTTTATGCTCAGCACACTAAACACCAAGTCTACAGAGTACTCTAATTCAGTTGTTATTGAAAGATAAATGATAACCTACATTTAGTTAAGAACTAGTTTAATAAATATCATTATAATTTAGTTCTTCTAAATTTAATTTATTCATTCTAAAATAAATAGTTTCAATTATAATTTTGATAAAAATATTGTTCTTTATTAACATACATGCAAAATAAAGCAAAATAATTACAGCTGTCTTGATAACTATCAACTTGACTCACCGAAATAATTTGATCAACTCAAAATTTTTGTTAAAAGCTAGTAAATATTAGAAAATTCATTCCTGCTGTTAGCAAATCACTTTTGAATATTTCATCGCTTTTTTTTCATTTTTGTGAGTCAAGATTATGTATTCCATTTACTTTATCCGATCGTCTCCACATAAGCATCAAAAGTTAGCAAATAATAACAAATTTCTTCCTTAAGTTGGAAAATGAAAATTGTAATTTTGACATATTTTTAAAAAAGCATTTTCAGTTCACCCATTTTATTTAATTAACTTTAAATATTCATAAAAAATTAGCAAATAGTAGTTAATTTATTCCTATATTTAACGAATGAAATTTGTAATTTCGGTGAATTTTTTAAAAAATTTGTCAGTTCACCCATATTTCCTAATCAATTTCAAATATACACCAAAAGTTTACAAATATTAGCAAATTTATTTCTAAAGTTGGCAGATGAAAATTTTAATTTTGAAAAATTTAAAAAAAAAACATTAACAGTCTACCCATTTTATCTGATCGATTCCAAATATGCGCCAGAAGTTAGAACATGATAGTAAATTTATTCCTATAGTTTGCCAATGAAAATCGCAATTTTGGCAATTAAAAAAAAAAAAAATTGTCATCTTACCCATATTGTTCAATTAAGTCCAAGTACACACTAAAAGTTACCAAGTAGTTAACAAATAGTAATTAATCCATTCCTTAGAGTTAGCAAATAAAAATTATTAATGTTTGTAAGTATTTTTTTTTTTTTTAATAAATTGTCAGCCCACCCATTTTATCCGATCGATTCCATATATGCACCAAAAATTATCGAATAACAGAAAATCCATTCCTAAAACTATCAAATAAAAATTGTAATTTTCGCCAAATTTTTTAAAAAAATTGCCAGCCTCCCATACCGACCGATCAAATCCAAATATGCACCATAGCAAATTTAGTTAACAAATAGTTAGCAAATAATAGCAAATCTATTCCTAAAGTCAGGTCAATGAAATTAGCCGTCCAGTATCAATATTTTTAATTGAAATTATTCCAAAATTTAGTAAGTCATTTGTAATTATTTGTAAGCCTAAAATTATTATAATTTGTTAATACAGTCATTTTCTGTTATCCACAAAACTTATCCACAACAACTTTAAATTTGAGAATAATTTGGAGAGGGTTTACTTACAAATTCTAATTTTGTGTTTACAAATTACTTAGATAATTTTGGTATGGTCAAAATTTAAAAATCTGGTTGAAGCACAGACGACTTCCAATTTGAGAATAATTCAGAGGAAGTTGATTTATAAATTCTAATTTTAGGCTTACAAATACTTACAAGTTGCGTAGATTATTTTGGTGTGGTAAAAGTTTAAAAAGCTCGATCAAGCACGGCTAACTTCCAATTAAAAGATAACTTCACGGAAAAAATGTATGTTTGTAACAACCATTATATTAGTATCTGCAACTATATTTCTGGGTTAATAGAGGGACAACATTTTTATTTAGTTTCATTTACCATAATCGTTTGTTTGGAATATTATAGTAGTGGCAACTATATTATTTAGTTGAAAGCCCAACTATATAATTGAATAATAATAAACATATCAAAATGTTGTAATGACATATTTTAATTGTTACTCTAACTAAATAGTATAGTAAATATTACTAACAAAATAGTTTTCCTAATCAAATAGGTTAGTTAATATAAAAATGTGTATAGTAACATTAATTATGTAATTAGATTACCTTTATTATAATATGCATCACTATATATAGTGATGCATATTAATGTAAATATATTTACATGGTTAAGGGTGGTGGTAATAAACCCTACAAGAGCTAAAAGAAGGATAATTTTTTCTTGAGCATTTTTTTGTAATTTTAATTTTTACATAATTTATGCA
>JAIPRM010010546.1:0-13674 GCA_025469315.1 Stegophylla sp. TES_Ste_2020
CTCTTGATTGTACTTTAAAAAGGTCATTTTTTGAATTTCTCAATTCTTCAATGTTTTTTTTGGAAAAAACTACCCAAAATTTGACAAACACGACTCGAAAACCATAATTTTTTGATCAGAATTTTATGAAAATTTAAACATAGATAGAAAATCCTATAAAAAAGATTTTGACGCGAGAAAATTTTGAAAATGTGAAAAAAAATTTTGGACATTTTTCGAACATTTTTTTTTCTTATATTATTAATAATAATAATTTATTTACGCCCCGGAGGCAAATAGTACAGAATAGTAAAGTATAATAATAAATAAAAAACATATAATACAATATTAAACTGAAATTTATAACAATAGTAATTTTTTTAATTTACACTTATTATCAAAAAAGAAGTCGAAATGTTTAAATTCATTACAACTAGTTAACATTCTATTAATTGGTCCGTAGTAACTGTAATTTTGAGCATGATGACTAATATAAAAAGGAACATGATTTCTAGAATTAAATGTGGGAACATTAAGGGTTAATATGGCTCCCAGTAAATCCGAAACTTCAACATTATTATTTAAGAAATTATAAACAAGGCTAATATCCAAAAATTTTCTTCTTTGTGCTAAAGATACTAGTTTTACTTTTAAAGAAAACTCAGAGTCAACTAAGTTACTAAATTTAAAATATAGTTTACGTAAAAATGTATTTTGTACTCTTTCTAATTTATTTATTCCTTCGTTCAGAATCGTTTTACTGAAGAAATGATTTATCGTTTCTTTAAAATTTAATACGACCGTCAAGAGAATACCACCCGTCGTGCGAGTACACCCATCGTGCGAAGTATGTCCGGCTTTTTTTTTTTTGCTTTTGAAAAGCTTATTTTTGCTGAAATTGCAGTAAGTACCGTAGGTAAAGATTGTGTAAATAGGTCGGACTTAAGTAAGTCCAATATTTCATACTAAAATTAATTATGCCATGGGTTGAAAATTTAGAAAATATTATGAAACATCAACACTTAAGATACGTATTTTGAAAACAATATGCTATAATTTAGGTGCTTAATATGTGAGATATTTAAAGACGTAACTCAAAAATTATGATGTTCAAACTTGAAATGTTCACTGTCAATTAATATTAGAAGTAATATTCCGACATTTTTTAGCAACTTATTACAAAACTTTGGAAAATCCAAATTATCCTGTTTATGGAAGTTGTTGTTTTATTTACAAAATTCGATAGCGTTGATATTCGGTTGTACATCGTCATTTGGTGAAATAAAATTTAAAAATATCTAAGTGCAACCCTGCACGTTTAAAATTCAAAGTATTAACGGTATTTTATAAAATTAAAATTAAAGACCTATGGTTATGCGCTAGACGCATAAAATATCAAAGTCAATATTATTTTAGATTTTACGATTTCGATCGAATTAGCATAAATGACATCCTTATAAAAGTTTATGTTAATACCACCGTAGGTCTGAGCATATGGCACGTCGGCCTTAAAGATACTCTTAGTATTACAAAATCAAATACATCGTCGGCCCGTTTCGCAATCGTTATGACTTAAAAATCGATATTTCAGATTGAACACACCATTTTAAAATTTAAAGCTGATTGCAGCTACGGGAAAATGAGGATTTTTAGTTGAATTAATAATTTTTACTATGGGACTTGAATAGTAACATTGTCGAGTGGTACATTATGCAAATGATCGTGAACGATGATTCGAATGTTTTTGGATAAGAACGATTTATATTTTTCCAAATTCAATTTATTGTTAGGTGCAACAACTAAAATAACTAATTGGGGGTGGCTTAATCCCCAATACTCCCTAGCTACGCCTATTAATATAACATATTATCTAAGCCATTATCACAATACAGGACTTTTCAAAAATTAAAAACTCCCCTGTTTTTTTGTTTTTTTGTTTTGACATAAATTTGTCGTAGATGACCCCGAAAACCCGTCTACCCAAATTGTTTTGTAAATGTAAATGTGTTTTTGATTTTTGGGGCCAGCTTTTCGACATTCGGGACCACCGTACTTGTTCTACGACCGACCGACCGACGGTTTAGGCCATCACGAGGGCTTAAACAACAACGGAGGCTTAATGAAGTGCGTATTATTTTAACCCATGTATACGGATAATGCACATTATAAGTATTTACCTAAGCCGCCAGCGCTCGCGTCGAGGAGGTTTAAAGTCGACGCAGAGTATTTTAATAACGACCGGCACCCCCTGACCCACCGACATGCGCACCCCCCCCCCAAATCCGACCGACTTCGCGTACACATAATAATTATTATTATTATTCCTCTGGAGACACGTTTATCGCGATTATCTAGAAGTTGGCCCGGCCGTTATATGCGCCTTTAACCCCCGCTCGCGGATGGAACGAAGCCAGTGGTGCTGCGAGCAGCTAAAATACCCTTTGCCTAGTTTAAAGTCACTTAAAGTCTATCTCTCTCTCTCTCTTTTTGCCTCTGCCTCTGTTCCTCCTGACAAATGTCTCTCCGACCAAAGTCCCAAATGTGGATTTAAGTTTGTATATTCGTGTGGCCCATACAATAGTAACATAAAACGCACAAACCGATCACGCACGCACGCGTGTATAAAACGCGTTCAAACACGCGTCACGGAAGCCGGATGGGTTTTATTTTTAGTTTAATTAACTGTATGTACAGTGTATTGTTATGAGTTCACGTCCCCTACGCGCGACGCCACGTCACGAAACAACGACAACGGGGCACTGAAATATTCTTCTTTTTTTTTTTTACACTTTTACTTTTTCTACGATTCTAACAGACCACACGCGGTTTCATTACGTTTTGAAACTCGCAACTAGATCCCGTCAGAACTCGGCACATTTTGAATATAGGATTGTCTTCATTGAATTTTGATTAGTTATGTTATCCAAAATGGTACCAATTTAGTTTTGTATCGCTTTTTACATATGATTTTAATGCGTTTTATGATTTTTTTTTTTTTTTGTATCTTTTTTAAATCTATTTGAATTTACCTCGAGTCACAGTGTCATAAGTCGTACTTTTTTGGCAATAGGTATTGATGAAACTAAATAATCGAAAAAGTAGCATATCGTTTAGACCAAACCTTAAATTTTTAGTATAAATATCCAATTTTGTAATGAACTGTTATGAACCAAAAACCTTCAAAATCCAAATAAATATATGCCATTCGTGAGTTATTTTCTAGCTAAATTCTATTTCATCATCTATTTGTTTCTGAAAAAAATAACTTAAAATTATAATTAAAGTAATTTTTTGCTTTTATTTTACTTCGCGTTTTCTGGGAACGTATGAAATCCATCGAAATTACAAAGCGTGACAATCATATTAAGGTAATATTTAATATTTTCGGCGTGAGTATTTGCAATTCTTGGCATCGCTTCAATATCTGTTATACCTGTAAACTACAATATTATACACTAAACACCCATTGCTAAATAAAATGATAGTGATTATAAACTTTTAAACGCCTGAGCATACATTTTTATTTTACAATGCGAAAATTCAAACACCCCAAACACAAACATTAATAATTCGATGACAAGTTGCAAGGTTTTGTGGTATTGTCAATGTAAAACGAATAAAAACAATAATTAATAATATGTTTTTGTACTCATTTTTTGGAAAACGAGTATGAAAATTTAATATCAATTTAGTGTTGATTCCACTTGTCCGGTGTAAAATGTATAACGTATACAAAATAATATGTAATCTCATATTTTATTGTTCTTATAACGATAAATCATCAATTACGAATTTTTTTTATGTAAATATATCACTAAAAAATATTTCAATTTTTCATTTCATTAAGTCGTTTTAAAATTTTTTCGTTTATTTTTCAAATATTTTTAGATCATCTTGTTCTTGGGCTCTACTCATCGCCTTATATCCGGTGTTTTTGTATCCGATTTTCTTTCCAATAATAGTAAATTAATTTTTTCACAGCAATTAACACTACGTTGTGATATAAGATTAAAATCAAAGTACGTCGGAGAAACTCAGTGACACGTCGACCCACAAATATACCGTGTTTTACACAGGTGGCTTTTTTGGTGTGTTTTTGTGACTGATGTTATCCGTTTTTCACGGCACCTTTATTATCATTATAAACGGTCGCTATACAATAAAGTGTTTATGGGTAATAAAAAAAAAAAAAATAACGATATTCAATTCTTGTTATTTAAATAATTACATCAAGAAAAATTATGAAAATTATGATATCACTGTATTTCGCACTCACTTAATTTCACCAAAGTCAGTGATTAATGACTGGGGGTTGACGTATGGGGGTTGATTTTCATTCGGCTTTCGATTTTAGGACATTTTTTTGCATATGTCGATGTTTGAGTAGCACGGTAGTATAACCTTATCTTGTTTCTTACAGTGTGTCTTTCAATTTCTTAGAAATAGTTTGGTTTTCAAGGTTTTCACATTCCAAATAACACTATGAAGCTAATTTTTTGGAAAAAAAAAAAAAAACGCATTTTACATTTCGTATTTACCATAAATTATATTTTAATATAGTTTTTAATTTTTCGTGTTCCGTAAAATCCGATATTTAGACTAGACACGACGTGTTTGGAAAATGATGGTTTAATTTGGAATTTATTTTAAAATTTCCTCTAAATGTAACACGGGACAGGCACGTAGCCAGGGGAGGGGTCCATGGGGTCCGGACCCCCTCCGAAATATCATCGATGATAATTTTTTGTATTTGTATATAATATATATGGTAATTAATTACCTATATGTTAGAGAACAAATTTTCAAATGATATGGTGAGTACGTACATAAATTTATATAAACATTATAGTAAAAAACTAAACCATATAATAATATTGTGTAGATCAGAAATCACACCCAAGTGGTATTTAGAGAGGTCATTTTTCAAAATTCTCAATAATTTTTTAAAAACGAGGAGAACCTAAATAAAAAAAAAAAAAATGAGTAAAATCAGCCAATTATGCTGTAAATAAGATTTTCATAAAATCGATTTTATTAATTTCATCATAACTTCGAAAAAATTTTGAACTAATAACTTTAAATTTTCACAAATTTTCATCAAAATCAAACCAATTTTTGGATAATTACAGTATTTCGGAGTAAACTTAAGTTTTGTTAGGTTTTATTTAATAAAATTCTTCAATCTTGATATAATTAGCTAAAAATGTAAAATAAACTTACTCAAATAATATAATATGTTTAATTAATCCGAAAAATAAACTAGAATATCTTAACTCAATTAACTTTGGATTTTCTAACCTTTAAAGTTAAAATTTGTAAGAAACTGGGAATTTTGATGTAAAATAACGATTTACTTTTCAATTGTTTCAAAACTTTTAAAATTTAATTTACACTAATATTTTCTATTATAAAATGTCTCCTTATATTTTTTTATTTAATATTCATGAAAACTGGCCATCTAAATAATTTTTTACAACTGTTTAAATTTTAGAATTACAGTTCAAATAATGTCGATTAAACCAAATAATGGCGGATTTTTCTTCCTTTTATTTTATTTTATTATATACCAGTATTCTTTTATAATAAAAGTTAATTTATATTGACATTTTTATTAAAACCAGTTGTGGAAATTTTTAATCATAAGTGATTTAAAGTTTAAAACACGCAAAATTAATTTTTTTCTCCAATATTTAAATGAACACCGATTATTCTGTTATTGCCAATTCCTAATTTCAACAATACCTTATCATAAATGATATTCAGATCATATGTGAATGAAAGTAATTATTAAACGTACTCAATATAAATATAAATAACAAATATCGATGTTTATAACTAACTGAAGCTTCACTCAGAATATTTTTATTGAAAAAATTATTCACCGTGCCTTTAAAATCTAACACACCCACCAAGGGTATCCCACGCAAGGTGCGAAGTGTGTCCCCTCCCTTTTTTTTTTCTGTTAACTGGACCACCTCCGAAATAAAAACCTGGCTACGACGTCCCCCCTGACACGGGACCGTTACATCCCTCCAAATACTGTTATAGAAATTTGATTTCGTCTCAACCCGTGAAAATGAATCGCGTTTCGAATTATTGGACACGGCCACCGTTGGTCTCTGCTCGTGAACGAGTAGTCTTATAATTTATTAATTGGAAAAAAAAAAACTCGTTTACAAATCGTGCGTTATAGGCCGGAAAACTGACGTCTGCGGCTTAGGATTACACAACCGTTTATAATCGATGAGTACGAGCGGATCACGAAGAACGATAATTGTAGAACACAGGGATACGGTTTGTTGTCGTTCGATATTGTTACGTCGTCGTGTCTAATGTTTACATTGGTTTTTTTTTTTTTTTTTTTCTACTCTATCTAAAAGGTTTTAAAAAAAAAATAAGATAAATCAAACGAGTAATCGTCGCACAACGTCTTACACGGCCTCATATTGATGCGACGCAACCGAACTACGCACGTTTTACTTCTTACACAGAAATCGTGCTTGATTGCGATGATTTTAATCGGGTGAAATTATTATTTCTGCAATAGTTTTCTCCGTCATGACCACATTAGACGTAAACACCTAATGACATTTTGCAATCTGAACTCCCGTCGAACACTAATAATGCGTTCGGATTATACGTACGTACGTAGTGTCCTTTTTGAATAAATACTCAATAATAAAATCGTCGTTTTTATAATTTGTTTATAAGATTTTTTATTTTTTATTTTTTGAATTTTTTAGGTTCTGAACGAAGTGTTTTTACAATGATGTTTATTATTTTTTTTTTTTTATGTGTACAACTTTTTGTATTGAAATACTTGTTCAAAAGTTTCGATCAATAACTTTTTGAAACCGGATTTGCCTCTAGATTGTACTTGAGGGAGGTCATTTTTTGAAAAATTCTCAATTCTTCAAATTTTTTTTGGGAAAAAACTACCCAAAATTTGACAAAAACTACTCGGAAACCATCATTTTTTGATATGAATTTTATGAAAATTTTCTTTAAAATTCAATACATCCGTCAAGAGAATCCCAACCGTCGTGCGAAGAACACCCATCGTGTGATGCTTTTTTTATTCTATATCAATATTGTACCAACTCGTTCCTGAGTCGTATCACGTTACGACTATCAGCGGAGTATTGGAAAGTAAACGGAATCTTATAGAGCGTATGTTCATAATATTATATTTAACATTCTAAATAAATTCAATTTTACTACTTACTTCGAGAATAGAATTTTTATTTCAAATATAATATACCTTTTTAACACGTTTTAAAGATAATGCTTTCAATTTTTGATTCCAATTCATCCCCGTACAATTAAGGCTTTTTAATATTATCACTATCGTCATAAATTGTTGTATTAATAAATATTTAATTTAACTAAAATGCCTTTTGAATGTACTATAAGAATAAAATAACGTAAAACCAATGAAGTTTTGTTGCCAAATTATTATAAAATATATTTGTTTGCTAATCAAATCAAATATTTTAAAATTTCGCTTTTGCTTATAATCAAAAATCGTGGACGTCTAAGTGTTATATTTTTTTGACCTGTTTTGTTTTCGCACATATTGCACACACTCGTATAAGTTAAGCAATACGATGTACCGTATACAGCGTTGAACAAAAATAACTAAAAAAAAGTCAGACATACTTAACATCATGGGTATTTTTTGCTCCCCGGATGGCACTTGGTGGGTATGTTAAATTTTGAAGAAATAATAAATCGTTTCTTCAGTAAAACGATTCTGAGTGTAGCTTCAGTTTCTACAACATAGTTTTATTTAAAAATCATAAAGTTTAAAGTTATTACAATTTTAATTTTCTTAATTTTTTACTCGGCCAGTTTTTTTATACCATAATTTACTTATTGAAAACTTAACAAAACGCTAAAATAAACTATTATAGATTATATTTATCTTGGTAAATTTTTGTTATTACGCTCCAAGACTGTTGTTCGATGTCACGAATATACTCTTATAGGCCCGATATTATTATTACGGTAATATCATTATTTTCTCATAAATAATTTAGTCTGACAAAATAATATTTGCATTTAATTAACGAATACGCGAAATCGCATAAATTATATTCTTATTTGATTAGCGAACTTTAATATCGTAATAACGCGTACCTGTAAAATGTCCCAACGGTTAATGTATTATACCTAATAATATAAGATTTTATAATAATAATAATAATAATAATAACAATAATAGTATGTTAATCACACGTCGGGTATGGGACGAAGTCATACACATCTCTACTGATTTCGTAACAAAACGAAAACTGAACAGATCGAAAAATCGATATATGCAACAACAAACATGAAATTAATTTCTATCCTTTTAGATTCTGAACGTAGTGAAGAAGCTTATGTTTTTAAAATGATGTTTATTTTTTTTTCTTCCTCTGTGAACACTTTTTCGTATAGAACTACTGGTCAAAAAGTTTCGATCAGTAACTTTATAGATCCAAAATCGAACCCAGATGGTACTTTAAAGAGATCATTTTTCAAATTTCTAAATATTTTTTTTAATAATGCGAAAAAACTGAAAAAAATTTTTCAAAAAACGGCAAAATATGCAATTACAGCAATTTCCGTAAAACTGAAAATTACTTTTTGACATAACTTCTAAAATAATGCAACAAAGGACTTGAAATTTTTACCAACCACTAAAAATCGTCACGAGAATATTTTATAAAAATTTCAAAAAGATTTGATCAATTTTGAGTTAAGTGCAGCATTTTGAAAATTTCGGGAATATCTCGTTTTTTTTTAGTTTTTATGTAATAAAATTTTTGATTTTTGATATTAAGACTTGAAAATTTAATATTATCTCACTGACATATATGTCTACTTGACCTGAAAGAATCTCAAAAATCGTTAGTCAACTTTTTGTTTTATAACCGTTTTGAAGTTAGAATTTCGAATGAATTTGTTAGTTATACCTAAAATCACGCACTTTAACGTACATATAAGAAAATTGGTTCGACCGATTATTTTGAAATTTGGTGTCTAGATAGAAAATTTCATTGCAAATATTTTGGTGCAATAATTTTTGTCTTATATTATTAACTTCCCTCGTTCAGAATCGTTTAATGAAGAAATGATTTATCGTTTCTTTAAAATTCAATACACCCGTCAAAGAATCTCACCAGTCGTGCGAAGAACACCCATCGTGCGAAGTATGTCCCGTTTTTTAATTTTTTTTTTTTGTTATTTTTAACACAAACATCCATATTAATTAAGTTCAGAGCTTCGTTGTATTCATTATTCATGCGCCATTTTACGAAAACGTAAAACTCGTTTATTCAAATATGTACTTTGTCCCTTTAAATTATTATACACGTTCATATCGGAATGATAATAATATTTCGGCATACAACAACTCTCCCTCTCGCTGTGTTTTTTTAAAATACTTAGTAATAATTACTTTTACTATTAATACGTTCCTAACTAACGTGACCACTATGATGACTTGTGAGCGCTTAATTATTTCGCCAACTACCTATATCGATGTTAGAAATTAGATATACATACAACCGTTTGCATTGCAGAAATTCGTGATAATATTATAATTTAATAAAAAAAAAAAAAAAAAAAAAAAAACAGTAATTTAATCAATTAGTTAATTTAATACTATTCAAAAAAACACAGACAACACGATTTACATTATCGTTACGTGCGTCGGAATGATAGCCACGTAATAGTCGTGTACTGATCACTAGAACATAATTAAAATATTTCGTACAGTGAGTTTTAAAACGCAATTTTATTGCTACCTACCAAACGAAAATTGTTGACAAAGCTAAACATACATTAAAAAGTATGGTTTGTTTCGAAAAAACTAAAGCCTGATCTGTTATAATAAATATATTTTTCAAATATCTCTATACTTTTTTATCTAAAATGACAGAAGTGATTTTTACAAAAACTTTGCTAGAATTATTTTTACTGTACAGCACATTTCGTGCTATATCTATGCACAGAATCCACAATTTACAATAATAATTGTGATTTCAGTTTTAGATTGTAAGTACATTAAGGATTTTTTCAAATGATCGATTATGATCGATTACAGGTTATAAAATATTCAAAAAATTTACTACAAAATATTTGTTTTTGGATACTGAAACAGTTTTTCAAAAAATTCCTTAGTTACCTACTGTTTTTAAATTTTGATTAAAGTCAACTTTACTATTACAGTAATGTTTTTTCAGACTTTCCCTCTACATTGTATATGTTTATTAAATTTGAAAAAGAGAATCGTAAAAATTAATACAAAAAACCATTAAGTGCATACAAATATTTTTTTTTTCGAATTATGTGCAAACTATTATTTTGATGCCTATCAGTTTTTAGATCAATTTTTTTCAGATCTAAAATGTTTGGGTTTTAAAACTAAGCCTACAATCTTAAGTTATGATTGTGGTAACAGAAAATGGAAATACTAGGTTTTAATCGATAATTAGAAAACCAGTTTCAAACAACAATATGTTTTGTACCTAATCGTCACTTTATATGGAATCTAGAAAATTAAAAAGCTTTTATAGATTCCATTAAACGATAAAAAACATAACAGATCGTTTTAAATATTTGACTATTTATTATGACTGATTCATTCGTTCAAATTCCGTCGCCATCATGACGTTGGATCTCAGTAAAAAATTTCTATATTATTAGTTAAAATTAAAGGATAAAATTTTTATAGTTAAAAACTTAATTTCACTCATGGCATGCCAATGTTTTTGAAATTCACATCAAACATTTTTGTTTACCAAGTAAAAAAAAAAAAAAAACCGATTCGTATAATTCAAAATATTTCTGACAATATATATATATATATATTATGTTAAATTGATATTAAAGGAAAAATTTTTTTGTATTTTTACCCGAATGAAAATGCTCGAATAATTGCAGGATTGAGAGCAACGCAAAAATATCACGAGTATTGAATTAATTAATTACAATGTCTGTTCGTTTTTCGGTACCGAGTGATTTTCCAATCGATTTGATTTGAATATTAATCGGACGCAAATATTGTCTCTTTGTCGCGTGCATTATGATATTTTTTATTACACATCGGTGTTTATAAAATAAAAGCTTGTTGCTAGGGAAAAACGGACACGAATTAATTAAAAATAAATTACGCGTTTTGATATTTTAATTTGGAACGTACGTGTACACACAAAGGGTTAAATCGTTTGTAATAATTAACTTGTTTAATCGATGAGAATTATGTAGAAAAAAAAAAATACATGAAATTATTAACAATATTTTCTATACTTTTATCGGTAATTTTTATGTGAGCGTTTTGACGTGTGTTTGAAAACGTACTTGTGATAAATCATGTTGAAAATTTTTTCGCTACTAATTCGTTAACATTTTTTATTTCTGCGAGAGGAGTCTCGTGGTGGTTTCGTACGTTTTGAACACAGGTGTGTTGGAATTAAATTTTGAAATTTCAAAAATCAGATTCCATTCCATAATTATATTTAAATAATAATTTCGTGCTAAGAGAGCGATAGTTGCCTAAAAAAAAAAAAAAAAAGACATTTTGATGGCTGAATAGGGATTGGAGTACACCAGTGGTTCCCAACTTTTTTTTTATTCGATTTCTTTTTTGTAATTTTTCGAAATTCTTAATCCTACTTAAAATAGAGTTTTGACTTTTTATTTTCTGGCCATACAAATAAATTATCCGAAATAACTATATACAACTAATGCATTTTTATTTTCATTATTTTATAAAATAAATATTAGTCAACCTACTGATTCATAATATTAAGTATGAAAAGAAATTATTAAATATAAAATCAGAAATAATAATTTAACATGTAAATATAAATTAAATAATTGAAGTAGATTTAAAATCAATTTTTTTTTTTTTTTTTTTTACAAAATGAACAAAATAAATTCTCGTTATTTCACCATCAAAGAATATTCTCCCCTCCCCCACCCCCCGAAGTATCTTAATTCCCCCTAGGGGAAATTCCCCACCGGTTGGGAACCACTGAGGTACACGGAAACGTACTAATGCACTGAACAACGCGAATTCACATAACTGTATTTTCAGACTGGTGTACTGGCGACCACTTTGACGGTTGGGGTGAGATATAATAATAATCGAATTGCTTATATTTGCTTATTATATATAAGAGTATAATAATATGTGCACACGCACGAGGCGATAATATTGAATTAGACACTCGTAAACTGTCGCCCAGCGCGGATCAGCGTAATTCGATGAAGTGCTTAGAACCGCCGTAGGTGACGAGAAAATTAGCACCCCATTCGATAACAATGGAAAATTAAATTTTGTGCCACAACAATAAGAAATTATCGCACCGATATCATAAAGATTTTAGTGGTGTCGTTCAAGGGTGTATCTTTCGATTTTTTTTTTTTGGTAATATAGTCATAAGGGTACCCTAGAAAGTACATCTTCTCCTCTATTACATAAATATAGTATGTTCTGTTTAATCGATTGTTTACACAGGTTTTTTGAAATTCAACATAGCCGCCAAGAGTATCTCACACGAGGTGCGAATTATGTCCGGCTTATTTTTTTCTTTTTAACAATAACTAAATACCAATATTATAATAATAATAATAATAATTCATCGACGGCTACGCGTAGGTCGTACCCCGTCGCCGAGTATACACACCAGACTTCGACGACGGTGTGTGTACATAAATAATACTGATAGAACACGATGCTGCTACACAGACATACGGTACACGAGATTATTATTATTATTTTTAATGTTATTCTTAAAAATAATAATAATAATAATAATATCATATATTATTATCATTAATTACATATACACGCGATGGTCTGCGGCGGCGGCGGCGGCGGCGGCGACGGATACGGTGGCGATAAATCATTTCGTGCGTCATGGAGACGCGCGCGCGGTCGTCACGCGATACACTGCGGTGCGTCGAAAAGAACGCGCGAACCGGTTGTCTGTGGCGCGCCCGCGGTCCCGCTGTGCCGTTGATGGACGTCCGTTTATCACGCGTCAACGCGACGAGACCCCCGAAAAAGCGGGGAGAGATCCCACGGGATCGAGGACTGACGATGGCGCCGCGGCCGACGCCGTGCCGGTAAACCCGCGTGACCCGAAACGTGAGATAAAACAGGAACGAGCCCGGGGCGGTAACGCGTAAACAACAGCCATAAACAATAAACGATACAATATAATAACGCAAACGTAAACAGAGAACAGTAATAATAATAATAACAATTAATATTAATCACGTGAAGCCCCAGATACGGTCGAAAAGTTCAGAAAGGTTTTCGAGCGGGACTCGTCGTGAAATTTGAAAATCGAGAAGATTTCTCAAAAATAAATACAATAAAACTTACTTAAGACGCTCTTCAAAGGACCAGCTCTCGAGTGTGTTTTAAGCGGAAAAGAAAAAAAAATGAAAAGATTGAAATATGGAGTTAATTTTTTTATTATTGAACATGATTTAACGGACAATGCACTAATAAAATAATTATAATTACACACATACGCGTATATTTTTTGCTACTTACTGAATTTAATTAAAAAAAAGCCGGACATACTTCGCACGATGGGTGTACTTCGCACGACGGGTGGTATTCTCTTGACGGGCGTAATAAATTTTAAAGAAACGATAAATCATTTCTTCAGTAAAACGATTCTGAACGAAGGA
>JAIPRM010010547.1:0-13673 GCA_025469315.1 Stegophylla sp. TES_Ste_2020
CCAAGAAGGTTGATATTTTCCTTATTGCCATCATGTGTATTTTTCGACGATGAATACGATGATGGTGTGAAATAATATCCACGTGCAACAATAATTTTCAAACTATTTTATTTTATTTTGAAAATTCAATATTTTCGGTTATTATACTACATACCTACTATTTTTTCTTATACTACTAACTTCCTTCGTTCAGAATCGTTTTACTGAAGAAATGATTTATCGTTTCTTTAAAATTTAATACGCCCGTCAAGAGAATACCATCCGTCGTGCGAAGTACACCCATCGTGCGAAGTATGTCCGCTTTTTAAATTTGTATTTTGTTCAAAAGTTTTAAAAATATAATTAGTAAAAATGTATCTTAATCCGTGAATTCAACACACGAGAAAAATGTATTATCACTAATCTGTGTGACACAGGACACTTCTATGGACAAAAAATTATAAATTGAATATTTTAGGCGATAACTCATTAAATTTAGGTTTTATACGTTTTATAAGTTTTTAACGTATTATACATATGTATATACGTATTACGTATAAAACCTTTTATACATGTAATAACCTAACCCTGAACACAAGTAACTAATACGCTTTGTTAGGAGAAGCGTAGGTATAATTAAATAAATATCGTTCAACATTAAAAAAAGTTATATATACATATTTTGTTTCTAAGTTAAGTGAAGAAAATTTATATATTAGTTTTATAGGTAGTAAAGAGTGATTATTTTCGTTTTGTTTTGTATTTTCACCACCACGTTTTTGGCTTGTAAACAATATTATATGTATTTAAAAAAAAAAAAACCCCGAATAAATTGTGTAAATCGTAACTTCATTTTTGTTCATAAACATTTAAATATATAATTTGCATGAAATTACAAACTACTTTTTCAGGTTAAAATTAATGTTTTTTTAATAAAATCCTTAAAAATTATTTCGGTAAGATTGGCATTAGAAAATAATGTTTTACGAGCATTTAAAGTTGTGATTACCACTCAAATGAGGGTTAATCTAAATATTGACAGAATTGTTTCCCTTATTATTACGTAACATATTATACAAAATCGATCATTGGACATTACTTATCATTATATTGTTAAATACAAATTGTTAAATTGACAATTATTAGTGTTATATATAGCTGAAGCTCCGCTCGGAATCATATTATTGAAGAAATGATTTGTTGTATCTTTAAAATTCGACATACCCATCTAGAATATCCCCCCTCTTTTCTCCCCGAGGAGCGAAAAATACCCATGATGCAAAGTATGTTTGACATTTTTTTAGATTTAATGTGAATATATAAATAGACACAAAAAAAAATAACAATAATATACCTCACGTCATAAAAAAAAAACTGTTTGTTTTCCTTGATAATTTTGTCGAAAACAAATAAAAATTATATTCCCACTGCGAGCCGTGTACTTGCTTTTAATAAAATGAATGATGACGATAAATAATTAATTATGATTTGTCGGCCGTCGGCCTTTTGTTACTACTTGTATACGCACGACGAACAACGAGTTGGGTAGCAAATTAAAATAATAATAATAATAATACAATACAATACAGAATTGAGGGGAAATGCAGCTTAAGACAATACGTCATACCTATGAAAACGAACATTTTTACCATGTGTGTATATTAAACACAAACATAAACAAAAAACGATATAAACAGGGATTTTTCTGAAAAAATCCGGATATTTCGGTGGAAGGGAAATAATATGTTCTTACATTTATATATAGTATAAAGTTTGTGTAATTATTTTAAATTGAAACAGCCAATTTTAACGTAAATGTGAATATTTTCTATATGCGTGAGTATAGCATCCAAATATAATGTTCAATTCTTAGAATGAGATATTACGAAAATGTTATACGAGATAAATAACAAAGAGAAATCTGACTTTTTTCCGAATAGTCTTTCGAGCCATATTCTAAGTTTAAATGGGTGTAAAAAAAAAAAGAGAAAAAAATACAGAAAACATATTTGGGTAATTGGCAATTTCTATCTGATACATTTAAAATTTTAAAAGGTTTTAATTAAAAAAAAAAAAAAAAAACCGTAAATTTTACTATTCGACGTGACTTTAAAAAACATAAATCATGTATAAAAGATTTTTAGATATTTATAATACCGTTAATAATATTAACTATACAGGGTGTATCACGAAGATCTGACATACTTCAATGCAATTCCAGTATAAAATTGTCAGATCTTCGTGATACATCCAATATATAAGGTGGCGAGTTGGTAATCCTCACCTGGGTCGGTGCAATTTTGGGCTGTTTGAATTATTTTGGCCCGATAAATTAGAATTAAATATACGTAAAAATTGTATATTTAAACAAATAAATAGGAATTAATTTTAGTTGTAAATTACAGAATAATCGGTCTTGTGATAATAATATGTATAATAAAAATAAGCAATGACAAGTGTAGTATAGTAGTGAACCAATGTTCAGTGCGAGCATAGGTTTGATTAATTATCCAAGGAATGGTATGTTAAATTTTTTTAAATTTTTGTTTCTCCAGGACCGATTTGTATTCCCGGGCCATCCTTGTATAACATTATTAAGATCCTAATAAATTTCTATAGTTCTTTATATTATGAAAGATAAAAATATTATTTGAAAAAATACCGATGTGTGTTACACTTAAATAGGCATGCGAAGACCTCTATGGCAAGGAAAGCAGAATTTTTGTTTCGTCTACTTACATTAGCATCTAAAAATAAAAAAAATGATTTTTAGGAAAGAAGAGAAACTATTTTGTTTTAAACACTCAAGTAGCAATCCCCCCCATTTTGAGCACCTCTATTGTAAGATCTTATTAAATACATACAAAGATTTCAAAGCATCTTTTGATAACAAACAAAAAATTTTTCGTACTTCATTCAAGTTTTTTGAGTAACAGTTGCATTTGTATACGTTTGTTTTTAATTAAGGTGTTATTAATTGAGTCTCAAAATTGGAATTGAATAGTTTATCCTTAAAATTATAGCATTATTATTAGTATAGTATTAGTATATAGTAACAAAGTTGAATAATAATGGACTGGATATTTTTGTTCTTGATATCACAATTCGTGGTCAAATTTTCATCATAGTAATATCAGTCACGAGAGACTGCCTAAATAATGACCGATTTAATTGCTCAATATTGGTAAATTATGTACCTAATACATAATTTATTGTGTTCGGAAAAAGATCAGCTCCGCCTATGGTTACTCAGCTACCCTGTGACTAAAATTGTTTTGTTTTGCTACTGCACACACAATTTTTTTATTTTTTTATTTTACCACTCCAAAATATTAATAATTAATTAAATAAAATTGTGTTTATTAAAAATAAAAATTTTGTTTTTGATCCATATCATAGCATTTTTGTAAACTACCTTTTGCAAACGTTATAAGCTGCCACTGTAAATAAGTACAATGGCCAATGAGTCACTCCAATAACATCTAAAATGTTAAAAACAGAAAAATGTTACTGCAAAAGTTTAAAAAAAATCTTCTATAATATTTTAATTAATAAATAGGTAATAATAAAAAAAAAAATACCAAAAGCTATTCAATATAACCTAGATGATTTAACCATATATTATACTATAATCATAGGCGCCGTGAGAGGGGTGCAAAGAGGTGCACTTGCACCCCCCTCGTTTTTTTTAAAAAAAAAAGAAAAAATAGATTTAAAAAAATTGAATGGTGGTGGAAATATTTTATTTTACATAACTATGAACAAACCACATATTATATATTTTTTTAATACTATAAGTGTTAAAATTAACGTCTAGTTTTTTTCTAAATTCCTCAATTGCATTTTCATTGAATTTAGTTGTTTAGTATCCTCTTCTTATTTCGTATAAAATCAGCGTATACTATGCATCCCCCTAACAACTATTCTCGCGGCGCCTATGCCTATAATATAACACATATTTACACATGTATGTATGCAGTATGTATGTTTATGCAAATATGTTAAAAATGGACATTAGTAAAACAAAAAAAAAAACATTTTTGCAAGCATTCAAACACGATTTAAATAATATTTAACGCCCACTCAGTTCTGGTAAAATGAATGTATAGATGTTTATTAACACATCGCAAGAGGGGAACATACACCCCAATGAAACTTAACGCGCTGGAAAATGTGTTACTGGGTTACTGTGTTACTTACGAGTAACGCAACCACTCGCGCGATATAAGGATTCACCCCCAGCCAAACATAATGTGCGCGAGAAAACATGTTACTGGGTCACTAGGGTTACTACTACCATGTATATAATGTCATCCAGTAATATTTCCGATAAAACATCTGACTATATTATAGAAACATATAAAAACGGATTTTTTAAACTCGAAATAAATTATTTCAAATCGATTTAAGATCAGCAACAATGTAGATTTTAATTTTTAATTTTTTTAAATTTTTTGTGTAGATCAAAAGACTGAAAAAACTACAATTAGTTTCCATTATAGTATATGTAACTAATTTTTTCTTATAGTAATCTCACAACAGAAGTTTGCCTAGAGTGTTACGTTAAACACCATAATTTTTAAAAAACAAAAATTAACAATAAAAATTATGTACTTAAAAATAATAGCCTATGAGTTGTAAAACTTGAATTATTATTCATTAATAATGTATTTAGTTTTGCACTAAATCATTTCTTATAAATTACACTAAATTAGTAATAATTATTGTTAATTTGACAATTTTATGAATAAAAGAAATTAATTATATATTCTACTAGCCCTATATAAAAAAAATATTTTTGACAGGTTTATTTTACTTGGATAAATGTTTACCCCGAGAGAACATAAGTGATATTCGAAACCGTATAAGAGCTGAAAACTAAATACATATAAATCTATTGTAATGACGAAGTAATGCGTTGAAAATTATAGGTACAAATAATTTTACTCTTAAACTAACGTCGTCAACAAAGGAAATAGATTTAAAGTGATTTATGGACGTTTTTACCTCCCAGTGGATGCACTATCAACTATTCACGCTTTATATATTTTGTTACAGTTTAAATGTTTTTTGGATATTCGTGCATCTATCGACTATTAATAATATATTTACTATATCATATAACAGAAACGAATTCAAGAGGGCAATAAGGGGAATTTCCACCTCCGGAATAACGAAAATTAGTTTTCAACTTGTAAGGTATAATAGAGACATATGATCTTTTTCTTCCCTTGTTTTTGTCTTATAATAGTCGACAGTTAGTTCTCATTTTCACCACAGAACTTATTTATATTATATTAAGTTAAAAGTTTGGCTCCAAACGAGAATTGCTTTCAACGCCCAAAATGTATTTTATTAATTTTAACCTTTCTTTTTTCTTCATGTTTATTAAAAATTACCCTTCCTGTTTATGTCATCTGTATCCACTTTAAATCAATATCCTTAATTTATTAATACATTAAGTAGAAATAAAACGAAATAAATTAAAGCAATGCCTATAAATAACAAATATTTATAGTTGAAACACATGTTTTTACTATATACTTAATACTATCAAAAATTGTAATTATTCATTAATACCTTGAATTATTACTGAAAATCAAATGAAGTAAACATAAATCAAAATTATTTAACACTAATTATTTCGTTTTAACGTTGTTGTGATTTAAATATTATTCTTCGTATCGTTATTACATTTAAAACGTAACTAATTTTTTACATTTATCCTTATTAGAAATTTAAACATTATTCACTTTTTATGTTCAATCATTAGCGACATAAGACAATTTTATTAGGGTAAGCCAAGTGCTAAATATATAAAAAAAATATAATTACAATTTTATACCATTTTTTAATGTTTTTTTTTTTTTTTTTTACAAGTAATATTATGTGTTCAAAATTAGATAAAAAAAATGATCATTTTATTCATTGGAATGTTTAACTCTGTATAACCATACTTTCATAGATGATTCAATTTCTTATTAAGTCTTATAGTCTGAGAATACTAAGAATAAAAAAATCAACTTAGAATTAATAGATAAAATAACATTTTTGATAATGAATGATGTATGAAAGAGCTGGATTTACTTAGCGCCATGGGTATTCTTCGCTCCTAAGGTTAGATACTGTTGTTGGGTGTGTTGAATTTTAAAGAAACGATATATCATTTCTTCAATAACAATATTCTGAACGAAGTACATTAATAATATAAATAACAATAATAGTAGTTACTTTCAACACACCCACCAAAAGTATCTTACCAAAAGTATCTTAGAAGTGAAGAATACCCATAGTGTGAAAAATGTTCGACTTTCTTATCTATACTTTACTTTACATTACTTATCTTTGTTTTACTTTACTTTTTTATCCAATAAATAAAGAAAGGAAAAAAACGATTTAAGTAAAAATAAAAAAAAATTGATGAGAGAAAAAAGTGTTAGAAAAAAATGTTCAATTTTTTTTTTTCATAAAGTTTGGATAAAAAAAATAAAAATAAATAGTTTCCGAGTCTTTTATGGCAAATTTGTTGGGTAGTTTTTCCCAATTTTTGAGAAAATAATTGAGAATTTCGAAAACTACCTATCATAAAAAATATCTTATATCAAACACTTTTGGCACCCCTCAAATCATGTTGCCTTTCTTCATTGCAGGGCCTGCGGGGGTCTAGTTACGCCATTGTACTGTGGGGTGGGCGACTACATATAGATAAAAAGTACGTAGTAAATATAAATAATGAGCAGTGGCGTAACCAGGGGGGGTTTTGGGTGTTCAACCCCCCCATTGCTTTTTTTCATACGTTTTTTTAACGTATTAACGTTATACTTCGTTAATGCTAGTACCTACTGTAAAAATTATGACTTTTTTTTTAAAATTATATATGAAAGTACATGATAAATTATTATCTTTGTTCTTTATCATGAGTATATTAGTTTTAAAAAAACATAGTCTTATGACACCATGAACAAAACACTTCTAAAAACTCGTCCATAGACCAAAGCGCATAGATAAGAGATAACGGACTTATAATTATTAATTTTTATTTATTATTCTGCAACTTACTGCAGCTATGATTATGTCAAGATATTATCAATACTTATGGTTGAGTTATGACCACACTAACCATCTTTTTTGTTTGTATAATAAATATATATCTCTAAATCTGGTTCTTGAATAGATCAATAAGATTATAAGTATAATATAAGTTTGATAAAACATAATAAATAAAACAGTTCTTTTTCATACTTCAAACCCCCCCCTCCATTGCAAAATCCTGGCTACGCTACTGATAATGAGTAATAATAAACTAGGTAGGTAGTAATTGTAATAAATACGCAAACGAACAGGTACGTTTTGTCGTGTAGATAACATATGACGTGAGTTCCGAATCAACAAATTTTTTCTGTTAAAAATCAAATATATCTTATACTTTTAACGACAAATTAGCCACTGTAAAAGCAACTGACCTCTGATATAACACGATACCTACATTAAAAATATAATGAAACAAATTTATTTACTATCTATCTAAAAATTATGGTCTATTTAGAACCTTAGGCAAATCAACGATTTAAAAACGACTTCAAGAAAAAAAAAAATTAGCGAAAATTGTTTATTTTTGGCGCTTTGGAAACGTGAATGCTCTCTTTGTTACAGTAAAACTAAAATCATCTACGGATATAATTTAAAGGACAACTCGATTTTTATTATTATTTTTTTTTTGTATTTTTTTTTAACGTTTTTTCAAGAGCTTTTTTAATGTATTTTACATTTTTCATGATTTAAAAATACTTTTTGAAAAACTTAATCGAGTGTTTGATATTTGCCCGTTACGCTCATTCGGTACTACTCATTGTAAATGAAAATTTTTTCTCTATTTCATATAAAGAACTTACCTTGGAATTAATAGTTTGAGAAAAACTGCATTTAAATAACAAAACAAAAAATAATAACTTTATGTCGTAAACCAATATTGCAAAATCGACACACATCAAATTACCTTCTCTCGAAAACTAATGATTTCTGCAAAAATTGATTTACACCCTTATTTTCAGAATCAAAAAAATAATAATAATAATAGAAATTGGAGCGGTGGTTAAGTTAATTTGAAGCAATAAGATGACCACAGTGTTCAGGTAATTTAAATACTAAAATTTTAACACAATAATATGGGAAAGTACCTTAAATTAGGAAAATATTATGAGAACAGATTAGTTTACACACGAATATTTATATTTCACTGATAAAAATAAAGCAGGTTATTGACGTAATAATACATCTCACATAGTAAAAATAATTCGGGAGGGGTTAAAACCCCCTAATCCTCCCTCTGGGTGTGCCACTAAGTATCAAAAAAGACTTTGTAGTTTATAAATTAAAAATTGTATATTATACATTTCAGTAATTATTATTATGTATATATAAAAAATTATTCATTGGCATATTATTATGAATATGAATGTTAATTTTAATGAATACAGGAATTACTCTATTGACTTTTATATTTAATATTAAATGCGTTGTAACAGTGGCGTATTTTAGACATTTTTCGGGGAGGGGGGGGGGTCAGTGACGGATTAACCTTCTCAGCGCCCATAGACACTCTCAGTGTTTACCACTCCTTTTTTTAATACTATCCAAAAATCGTAATTTGAATGGGCTTACATGGAAGTGTGATAAAGTCATCCTGGGAGTGAAAAATTATTCAAAGGTACTGTGGTTGAATAATAATTAATTTACACTTTAGTTCAAATATTATATTATACATAATCTTAATAGTTATAATCTATAAATAACATAAAGAGTACGAATGACTTAATGCAGTTCTTTTGCAAATCTAATATAGCACACCGATTCTATTATACAAAATAAAGATCTCTCTCAAATTCATAATATTTTTATAAGATTTTTAAGTTTCCAATGTAAAATTTATAGAGCCTCTCATTCGGATTATAATATTATAAATGGGATTTTGTCTATCTTACCCCTGGAAAAAAGATTTAAACTTTTGAATTTAAAATTTCTATACAAATTATTCATAAATATTGTAGATTGTCCTGAGCTAATTGAAAGACTAAATTTTAAAATAAACACTCACAACTCTAGTAATAAACTGCCATTTTATCTACCAAATATGTCGCCTAAATACATGTTATTCTCTCTATCTAATATATTAATGTCTTTAGGAAATTCTATATGGAATGAAGATTTATTTCATTCATCACTTAAAGATCTTTCTTCATGTTTTCATTATATATATTTTTATTTTTTTATTTGTCTTTTATTTTATGTAGAATATATGTACACGTATCTTGGATTAATATTTATTAACTGTAATGTAACTATCATGTATATTTAAAATGTAATTGGAATTTATTCCGTAATAAATTATATTATATTATATTATAATACAATATAGGTTGATTACAATAATATTATAATATATACTTACAAATAATTTAATAGACCTCGACAAAATAATGTTGTATTAGACACTTTTGGTTGTACGAATTAGGTACGCTGTAAAGAAACTTCCACTGTCTTTACTAGGTATATACTCAGGTATATAGGTATTAGGTCATACAGAAGGTGAGTGGTGACCGATGTGTCCAGACATTCACAGCAAAATAAATTGAAAAATAATATGATGGGTATTTATGGTAATCATAATCAATTAATTAATTAATAGTCATAATAATAAATCCAAATACGGTCATTACAATTATTGCGACCATCCCTGTGTCAAATATAGACGTATATTGTTATTGTATAATACATTAATACCTACGGGTTGAAAATGATCTTATTTATTCGTCAAACGGCTGAACTGAAGAAGTTGGAACAGTATATTTGAGATAAAGAATAAGATATTTTATTATAAAATTGAATAATATAAGATGGTCGACTATTATTGTTGTTATTCGACCATCATAGTCGGAAATTTGTTCAGAAATAACTTTCTCATTTTTTTTTTTTTTTTAATTCTGAACGAAGTGAAGAAGCTGGTGTTTTTTTGTATTTATGTATAGTTTAGAATATTATAAAAATTATCATAAAAACTATTTTTGACACCCCTTTAAACCATGCGCCTGGGGCGCTTGCTCCCAAGTCTCCCCCACCCACGGCACGGCTCTGAGGATACCCCGTATAAAATATCTCATTGATCACTCGGGGAGATTATATTATACGTTCGGATAGCGAACGAGTCGTCCAGGATTACGAAATTGAAAAACGCATTTACACGGCGGCGGGAATCGATCACGGCCGTGTCGTATCCACGTGGGTAGTAAAATTATTAACGTTGCCGAGTCACGTCTCGCAGCCTTTCGTCCCCGCGCGTCGTTCGTGCAATGTTCCTGGGGTGTACCAAATCTCGAGTGGAGCAAACAAGCGGAAAGAGATACAAAAACAAAATAAGCCCGAAAGCAAGCACTCTGTTTCCTCGCGACGGTCCGTTATTGTGCCATCTTATTGATTACGCATCCGGTACGCGCGAAGGGTCGTTCCGATGGGGCGGCGACGACGGCTGCGGAGTGTCTTGAGGAGTAAACACAATATCTACCACGACGGATCTTCTCCTAAAGAAGTACCTCTACACAATACAATGCGTATATGTATTAGCGTTGTAGGAGAGACCTGTTGGTTTACCTGGAATACTGTTACTATACAGTATGCTATTATTTGCCGGCGGCGACGGTGACGACGGAGACGACGAGAGAATCGAATGAAAAGAACCGTTTGTCTGGGCGGGACCATTTCCCTCCACTATCCATTCTCCTCCAAAAGAAAAAATAAATAAAATCATTTTTCTTCCGCAAATGAAATACCATTCTCCTCCACTTTTCATATTTCTCCAAATTCATTTTTTTCTACGGCTATATTATTTAAATGGACAAACATTTTGAAAAACTGTGTATGATATAATTCCATGGGCGTAGCGAGGATGGGACAGGCCCTCTGTACTTCCCTCCCCGCATCTGAAATTGAATTATATATCTTTATACATTATACCAAACGTTAATTCTCTTGAAATATTAAAAAAGATATAAGAACATGAAGTGTAAAAATAGTTTAGTGGAAACTAAACTAATCTTTAAGCAGTAAAAGCAGTTTAAAATGGTAATGCTATGGTACATTTTACACTTGGACATACACGTTATCAATAGAGAATTTCTTCATTTAGACGCTCCTATCGTTTTGTGCTTTATTAATTTTTATACAAACGTCGAACCGACAGCTACGATGTCGATATTAGAATATACCAGTCACTTTTTCAAAACGCATACTTACTATAATATAATGTAGTGGCATAACAATATCTATGTATACGATAACACAAGAAATTTTTATATAATATCTTTCGGAGGAAAAGGGAAGTGGAGGAAAGACAGTACAGGACAATAAAATTTGATTTTTGGAGGGATACGGACTTTTTTTTAGAGGAAAAGGGAAGTGGAGGAAAAAGACTGTGGAGGAAAATGGAATTTGATTTTTGGACGAAAAGATATATGGCCGTTCGTCTTGCTATCTTCCTGACGAATATATATATTATCAATCACATTGTGTATTATCTAGATACGTTTTTCTTCCATCGTCTTTTATCTCGCGCTATATAAATTGAAGGCGTCAGCGCAATAACAAGACACCTCCACTTTTTTCCGAAAGCGACTTTATTATATTATTTTCGGATAAAGAAAAATTAGGCTGACATTTCTGTGTAAAAACCAGATATCTCAGATATATTATATTGTCCAATACAACGCAAAAGGAGCTGTCTGATTGTTGGTATTCCGTACAATAACCGGACAGCTCCAGATTTTTAATTTGTTTATATAAAGAAATTTATATAAAACACAATTTTTTTTTAAACTCATTAACATCTAAACTATACTATATATACTTATTACTATCTTTTTGGTAAGTAATACAGGTAACTAAAATACATTTAAATAATGATAAAAAAAATTAATAACGTTTCAGGGCAAAAAACCAGACAGCTCTTTATTTTCAAACTTTAAATCACAATAAAGTACAACTTTACTTTTTATTTATTTATTTATTTTTTAAATTCCAATTTTTTGGTATCAATGTGAACTACAATTTTAAATATTTAAAAAAAATAATTTGGTTGTTGTGGATTTTAAAATTAAGTTTTATGTTTCCCCTGAGAAGTTTTGGAAAATGGAGCTGTTTTGATATTTCACTGACTCCTTCAATTAGAATTAAGTTATCTGAGCTGTCATTTTGGATAGATTTGAACGTTATCTAGACAAGTTTATCTAGATAAAATCGTGCAATAATTTTTTAGTACTCATTTATTCATATCTAAGACCAAAATTATACATTCTTATTTTAAAATGATTTCCAGAACAACTGATATTGTAACAATTTTTAGATTTTGAACGGAGCGAAGGAGCTTACGATTTTACAATGATGTTTACTTATTTTTTTCTGTCCAAAAGTTTCGATCAGTAACTCTATAGATCCGAAATCACGCCCAAATGGTTCTTTATAGAACTAAGAATAATTTATGACAAATTATTTAAATTCTGTTGACCTCAATAGTATTCATTTTACAGTCATAAAAGAAAATGAAAACCTATAATTTTCTATTCAGAAGTAACAACTGAAAAGCCATAATATATATGTACACACACACACACACACACATATATATATATATATATTAAAGAGGCATTTACATGTTTAGTAGGGAGGAGCATATTATATCAACCACATACTCTGCAAACAAAGTATGCGTACATCTTTGATTGTAATAAAATCATTACCAAACCTCGGATTTTTATGTTTTTGAATATTTTTTTAGCACAGCTAGAATTATACCCGAGCACGATACAAATGTCGCTCATGAAATCTAGGTTACAAGTATGCAAATTTATTTTGCATATAAAGTGCATATTTTGAGTTTTTCTAGATGTAGTAGGTAGCACATTTACAAAACTATAAATACTATATATATATTTTTTTTTCTTATTATTACCAATTTTCATCGATCACAGGTTAATTGTATTTATGTACAAGTTAAATCACAATACTTGTTGAATACTGTAAAGCATAATCATGCGTAAATCATAGAAAAAAACAAAAACAAAATAAAATTCAATGGTCACGAACTCAAAATACAAACAAGTAAACTTTAAGTGAATATTTTATTTATTTTGAAATATTATTTACCAAGTTTTGTATTTATTTGTTAAAATAGATATATTTAATACATTTTGAGGCAAATAATTGCATATTATTTTTAAATTTCTAAACGCATATATTAGTGAAATTTTGGTCATTGACTTCGGAGCTCTAATCATTATATAATATATAATATATTATAGTACATTTCCATGTTACTAAAATTTAATTCACCGATTTTTGATCCCCCGATAACATTATTTAGGTGCATAAAAATACTATTTTTTTCATATTTTATTTGAACTATTTATTTGTCATTGGAGAAAAAAAAACACACATTTAAACATAAATAACACATGTTTTAAAATAAATGACATTCACAGATAGATCAAATCTTAAAATTGTATTAAAGAAAAACAATTAAAAAAAAAAAGCGGACATACTTCGCACGATGGGTGTACTTCGCACGACGGGTGGTATTCTCTTGACGGGCGTATTAAATTTTAAAGAAACGATAAATCATTTCTTCAGTAAAACGATTCTGAACGAAG
>JAIPRM010010548.1:0-13672 GCA_025469315.1 Stegophylla sp. TES_Ste_2020
AGAAATTTAAATAATGTATTATAATATATTTTAATGTCAGACCAATGGCCACAGCCGCCGCGGGTCTCAATTAATAAAAAAAAAAAAAAAAAAAAAATTCTAATAATTTATAAAATAGGTACTATTACCAAGAACGATAAGTGTTTTTTTTTCCAACAAGACACAAGTATACTTGTTTTGCCTAATCATATCGCCGTCCGTTCATCGAAGACCGAATACTCGTTTCACACTATTTCTTGAATATTAGTAATAATAATATTTCTTCAATAAGAATAGTGATAATTTCTGAGTCACTTGGAAATCAATAAACATAGTAGTATTATGAATGTGATATGTTATAAATAAAGTTATGAGTATGAAATATTGAAACATTTATATAATATATTTTACGCCGAATTCGTGAAAGATATTATTGCCGATTTCATGATTTAGGCTTACTTTTTTCTGAATTCGGTAACAAATTATTTCATAAGATTTTCAATTTAATCAGAATTTTTAAAATTTAAAAAACCACTAATACATCATCTTTAATTAAATTTTAACTTCATGAATTTTATTTCTATGTAAGACAGCGAGTGCTAGTGTAGCGTGCGTCGTGCGATCTTCCATTCTGTTTTTAGTAAACGCAAATGTATTTCGATATGCGGTGTACAATATATATAGGGTTGCCAGACGTCCTGTATTTTAATTATAGGTCCCGTTGTCCTGACAAATCTCATCGGGACACCTAAATGTCCCGTTTTCCAAAAAATCACTAATTCATTGACTCTTAGTTACCTAACCTAACCGGTGAATATTATGAAATATACCCATTCTTCTGAAGTTCTGATAAAATATGATAGACCATAATCAGGAAATTCAACAATCAATTATTTTGTAAAATTAATATACTCGTATTTTTATAAAATTAATATGATATTTGTTTTATAATTTCATTACTATTGGTTAATGGCTATTGCCTAAAAAATACAAAATAATTTTTTTTTGTTTTCGTTTTAATCTTTTTTTTTTTATTATTTTATCAAGTTTAAAAATGTAATGTTTATACTTTATTTAGTGTACGTTCTTATTCGCCTATTCTGTAGAAATATTATTCAAAAATGATAAAACTGAAATATAGAAATTAACTGAAAAAAAGCTTCAATTGATGAAGGGGGAGGGGGATAAAAGTCATTTTTTGTTTTTCCCGTATTTTTAATTTTGAAATCTGACAACCCTAAATACACACGCATAACTACTCGGTAATGAGGTCTACAAGCGTATAGGTTAGTTTACCGGGTGTTAACTGGTTAACTGAATTTACCGGTTAACTGAATTTTGCTTTGTAAATCAAAAATATCCCTTGATTTGCTGTGAAACGTGGAGGCATTTTATAAGTGCAAAGTATGTCCGGCTTTTTTTTGTTATTTGTTTATGGGTTTGATTGAAAGAAAAGTGACAGTACATATATAACAGACATATATGTCCCATGCATTGGTCGGGTAGAACATTTTATTTATTCCCTTTTTAAATACGAATGAAATTAAGATGGACTTAAAACTAGAGGTCCCTATTTTACGTGTATTTAAAAACACGGATACTCGTGTCTTTAATAAAACTGTGTTAAAGTCCGTGTAAATAAAATACATGTGTAAAGGAACGTTGAAATCCGTATACTCTTGTATTTGTTTCAGTCCATGTGCCTGTGTATTTACGTTAATACTTTTATATGATACTGGCCTCTACATTTTTTTTAGATTCTGAGCGGAGCGAAGAAGTTTATAATTTTACAATTATGTTTTTTTTTCTTCTTCTTTCTGGAAACACTTTTTCGTATATGAATACATGTCCATAAGTTTCAATCAGTAACTCTATAGATCCGAAATCACACCCAAATGGTATAATAGAAAGGTCATTTTTCAAATTTTTTAATACCTATCTTCATAAAAAATGTGAAAACTCAGTTTGAGTTTTGTGGTATTTGTACACTTGAGGTCATAATTGACCATAGGTTTTGTCAGTTAAAATAAGTTATATAATTATGGTTAAATTAAAGGTAGAACAACTATAGTTTTCTATTTAAAGCCTATACGTTTTAAGTGCATAAATTATTTTAAACGAAATATAAATACACGGGTATATCAGGCACACGTCTATAGAGAGATTGACTATCACAAATTATCAGTTATCCGCCTACTTTACTATAGTAATCTGCGTAGTAGATTAACCTAATCAATAACAACACCAGAGAATGAACTCTTAAGACTTTTTTTTACTTCTTTTAATTACTATTTCAACAATTTTTAACCTTTTACATACTTTTTTTTTTAATTTTAAATTTTCTCCTTTATAAATATAAAATAATTGTATTATAGTTTAAATTAATATATTGTACATTCAATACTTTTTAATATCCATTGTTAATTTAACACTAAAAGAACATTAAATCTAATAGTTAAACAAGATTATTCTAGTAAACAAACAGTACTTTTACCAACTGAAAATGTAGTATATATCAATCGAAATTAAAATTGAAATGATCATTACTAATACATTTTAGTTTTTAAAGAGTTAAACCTTCCCTAAATACATAAAAAAAGAAAAAAAATGTTTTAATTTATAACTTTAAATACTTCAATACTGTTTCCCATCAAATAAGTACCTAACAAAATATATTTAATTCCTACTAGAGGTAGATAATAGATATATTTTGTCCATTTACTAGAATTTATCATAAAATACAAAGAAAAATTAAGAAAATAATAATGTATGTTCATCTACTGGAATTTGGTCTATTAATTGATTTCTAGTGAATGAACAAAATATTCATTTATTAGATATTTGTTATTTTTTTTAGTCCAGTATCTGAATACCATTAAATAATACTTGAATACTAATTTTAGATTATTTCTGATGGAAAATTCAGATTCTTCGACCTTTTAACTATTGCGATTAATTATATTTATCTTCAAAAGTTCACTGCATTCTCCGTTAAATGCTATTCGGTAGAATTTCGGAATATTTGAACTACCGGTAGAATTCATGTATTTGAAATAAGAAATTTTACATCATTGTTACCTACTGTCAAAACATGCTTGATAAACATTATTTTTATCAATAAATAGAAATATTATCAAATATGAAGATAAACGGTGTAACAAATATTATAAATTATAGTTTTTTTTTTTTTAATACAGTTTAAATTTATTTGAAAATTTGAAAATTCTTATTATTAGGTAAAATATAAATGTTGTTCGTTCACTGGTGACGTTACGTCATTTAATTTAATATAGGTATTGAAGATACTTTTAAATTATATGTTTTTATTAAAGGTAATTTGAACGAATCAAAACAAATTATTTAATATCGTTTATCACAAACGATTTATAAAAAGCCGGACATACTTCGCACGATGGCCGATGGGTGTTCTTCGCATCTTGGGTGTGAACCTCTTGGTGGGTGTATTACATTTTAAAGAAACGATAAAATATTTCTTCAATAAGACGATTCTGAACGAAAAAAGTTAATAATATAAAGAACAATAATAGTCGTCATTTTCAACACACTCACCAAAAGTATCTGACCCGAGGAGCGAAGAATATCCGTGGTGCGAAGTATGTCCTGCTTTCTTGTCTATACTTTACTTTACTTTACTTTTTTTTATCTAATATATAAAGGGGAAAAAAATATTAGAAAAATGTCCAAAAATTTTTTTTCACATTTTCAAAATTTTCTTGCGCCAGAATCTTTCTTATATTATTTTCTATTTATGTTTTAATTTTCATAAAGTTCGGATCAAAAAATGATGGTTTCCGAGTTGTTTTTGTTAAATTTTGGGTAGTTTTTCCAAAAAAAAAAAAAAATGAAGAATTCAGATATTCAAAAAATGACCTCTTTAAGGTACCAACTGAAGGCAAATCCGGTTTCAAAAAGTTACTTATCGAAACTTTTGGACAAGTAGATCGATACGAAAAAGTGTATACAGAAAAAAATAAAATAAACATCATTGTAAAAACACTAGCTTCTTCACTTCGTTCAGAATCTAAAATAACGTTTTTAAAATGGTTTATCATAAATGTAATTTTTAAAAACGTTTAAAAAGATAAAAAAAAAGTGTGTACTTCGTTCGTCGGGGTGTTCTTCGCACGTCAGGTGAGATACTCTTGACGGATGTATTGAATCTTAAAGAAAGGATAAATCATTTCTTCAATAAAACGATTCTAAACGAAGGAAGTTAATAATATAAATATAAAATAGTATATTAGGTATGTTTAACAAATAACTACTATTATTTAATTGTGTAGGGTGAGTTGTGTATTTTATTTAATTTTTTTCAAGTCGAGTAGAGTCGTAACGTTGAGTAGGTACCCGAATATCGTGTATTTGTGTATTTGCGTTGCTGAATTCGGCGTAACATATACATGGCAGTCCGTGTAATTTGTGTCGTGGCTTTGAGAAATGTATTTGGGCGGCAGTCCAAAGGCCACACCGTAATTACCGACTTATATTAAATTTAGCGTCGAAAAATACATAGGATAAGATAAGCGAATAACAAATAGTGTCCATACTTTCTTCGAGTTTTTTTCAGTTTTACCCTTGTAAAATGTTTACTTCTTTGTCCGTAAGAAATTTTATTACACCAAAATATTCGCAATGAATTTTTTTTATCTAGAAACCTAATTTCAAAACAATCAGTTTGAATAATTTTCTTATATGTACGTTAAAGTGCGTAATTTTAAGTAAAACTAACGAATTCAGTCGAAATTCTATCTTCAAACGGTTATAAAAAAAAATTGACTAACGATTTTTGAGATTTTTTCAGGTCAATTATACATATATGTCAGTTAGATCATATTGAATTTTCAAGTATTAATATAAAAAATCGAAAATTTCATCATATAAAAAACTAACAAAAAATAAGAAATTTCTGAAATTTTCTAAATGCTGTATTTAACTCGATCGTTTTGAAGAAGATAGCAGTCAGAGAAGGATTTTATACGGAAAAAGATTTTCATATCATTAGCAAAGATAAGGATTTGGAATGTTGGAGTACAGTAGAGGCTGAGTTTACGAATAAGGCAAACAGAAGTGGGGATAAATTAGCATCTTATGGTACGCCTGAGGAGGGTGTGAAGTAATCCATATAGCCCATATAGGTAGAACCCATCTGGGTTCGATATTGGATCTATAAAGTTACTGATCGAAACTTTTGGGCCAGTAGTTCTATACGAAAAAGTGTTCACAGAGGAAGAAAAAAAAAAATAAACATCATTGTAAAAACATAAGCTTCTTCACTTCGTTCAGTATCTAAAACGATACTTTATATTATTATGATGATAAACAAAAGCAAAACAATTATTTTAAACGTTATTTCGCCGTACCTGGTTTTCGAGCATAATATGAATTACACGCAGTCTCGGTAACGTAGGTAACCACATCTGAAACAACATTACGTGGCACGATGAACAATTATTATAAATCTATGCGATGTGTAAGAGTAATTAATTATTGACAAAAAAACGTTGGCGTCCGTCTCGTGACTGCAGCACGTCGACATTTTCTCTCGTGTCGTCTCCTACCGCTCTGCGTTTTCTCCGCTCCCGCCGCAGGACTAATGGAGCAACTGTGTCCCGACGTCGGTCTGCTGGCCACGTGCTACAACTGCGGCGACCACTGGCTGTCGCCGTTCAGCATATGCCATGACCTGCACCTGGCGTGCGGCCCTTGCGCCCGGTACCTGCGCCGGTGCGAGTGCGGCCGCCGGTTCGCCGCGGGGCCGCACACCTCGTACGACTGGCTGTTGCTGGCCATGAAGCACCGGTGCAAGTACCGGACGGCCGCGTGGCGTGAACGGCTGCACGACGCCGCCGAGGCGGACGGCGACTGTCCGGCGGCCGAGGACAGCCGCTGCCCGGACCAATGGTACACGGTGTCCGAGTTGCACGAACACTACCGAAGCGCGTGCACCAGGAACGTGTTCGCGTGCCCGTTGAAACACTGCGGCCTCAAGTGCCGCATCGACACGGCCGCCGAGCACTACGAGTCGGCGCACGGCCCGTTCGCGACCGGCGAGCCCAACCCGCGGAACCCGTATTCGGTCGCCGTCGCAATACCGTAAGTCTCCGCGAGTCCCGGGTGTTGGTACGGTGGCAGCCCAGGGTGCCCGGGCGCCGGTCAATCAGTGACGGATCAAGAAATTCATCAAAGGGGGGGAGGTAATCAGTGGCGTAACTAGGAGGGCGCCACTAGAGGATTTTTAGCACCCCTTGTTATTTTAAGTCCAACTATAATAAATAATAATTACAGTAAAATAACATAAATGTCATATTTTTCAGTTTTGAAGTAGGTACCAACCTAAGGTTTAAAGAAAATAATTTAGAGCTATTTTACTAAAATTTCATATAATATGATATATTTTGTCTAATATCGTAACATACCCGTTTAATCACAAAGGCTATTCTTAAATTGATGGACAATTTTATGGTACATATTACAAAGAAACCGTTAGATTGAGAACTATTTTTAGACAATGGGTCACATCAAAAACACTACACGCTGAAACTATTTTGATTAAATATTGCACGAAACACAAAAAAATTATGTTAATATAAAATGTAAAATATGTAAATGTAAATGTTTACTCATTAAGATTATAAAACTAGAATGTAATTTAATGTTTTAGCTATACATAAGTATATCAGATACCTTTTAGAATGGTTATTGTGATTCGTAAATAACTGAGAAATATTATTTGGGGGTTTGGAGGTGTAGCCCCCCCCAAGTTATTTTTCGTTACACAATTTTAGCACCCCCAATATTTAGTTGCGCCTATGGGGGGGGGGTTATTAAAATGTATCCGACAGATACTATTCATACTTTTTAATATCACCATTTTGAATTTATTCTTACAATCTATGTAAGATAAAATTTTTATTATTATTTATTATTATTATAAGTGTAGGTAACTGTGATTTTCTGAAGATTTCTTTATATTAATATCTGAAAATTTAACATGATCTCATTCACATATATGTAAATTTTACCTGAAAAAATCTCGAAAATTGTAATTCAACCTTTTTTTATAACCGTTTAAAGTTACCATTTTGACGGAATTCAGTATTTTTACTCACAGTTATATACTTGATCATAAATATAAAAATAAAATTGGTTCAGTCGATCTTTATGAATTTTAGTACCTAGGTAAATGATTACATTGCCAATATTTTGGTGTATTCAAAATTTTTAAGGACAAATAATTACGAAATTTTAAATATTTTAATTGAAAAAAAAAAATGGGAAAAAGTATGAACAAATATTACCAAGAAATCAATTTCAGTTATTTAGTCAAACTCTAATATTAATAGTTTTAAGAACATAAAAATTTCACCAACAATAAAAATAATTTATATTCTGACTAACATTTCAAACGCATAAATCTATACAGTCAAAATATCAATGAAATATTTTGCTTTTTTCTACTATTTTACACTTGTATTTTTCTTCTCTTTGAAAACCCAGGAGGGGTGGAGTACTTTCCGTATTTACTCCCCTCTCCGGGTGCTTATGACTGTAGTTTCAGTATGAATCTTTTTGTTGAAGAAATGACTTATCGTTTCTTTAAATTCAACACAACTACCAAGTGTATTTCATTCGAGCAAAAAATACCCATAGTGTGAAGTATAGTTCATTTTAAATTCTGAGCTAGGCGAATGTGTATTTGCTTATAAATTTGTGTTTTCTTTTTTCCCGTATTTATGTATTTACGAGAAATACTGGTCCAAAAGTTTTGATCGATAACTCTATAGACCGGAAATGCTGTCTAGTTGGTATTTTATGGAGGTAATTTTTCAAAATTCTGAATACTTTTTCCAAGCGCATGCCTAGACTACCCAAAAATTAACAAAAGACAGTAAAACACGAAATAAATAACCCGATACGATTCAATTTTATTGTGATGTATGTTTATTATTTCTTTTCTTTTTTTTCTGTATATATTTTAGATTCTGAACGAAGTGAAGCAACTAGTGTTTTATAATGATGTTTATTTATTTTTTTATTTATTTTTTCTGTGTACAATTTTTTATATGGAAATACTTGTCCAAAAGTTTCGATCAGCAACTTTATGAAACCGAGTTTGCCTCTAGATGGTACTTTAAAGCGGTCATTTTTTGAATTACTCAATTCTTCATTTTTTTTTTTTTTTTTTTTTTTGGAAAAAACTACCCAAATTTTCAAAAAAACGACTCGGAAACCATCATTTTTTGATCCGAACTATATAAAAATTTATGTTATATGGCGCAAGAAAATTTTGAAAATATGAAAAAAAAATTTGGATATTTTTCTAACATTTTTTTTCACATTTATTTTTTGTATTATTAACTTCCTTCGTACAATTATCACAATACACCCGTTAAGAGAATTCCATCCGTTGTGCGAAGAATACCCATCATGCGAAGTATGGCCTGCTTTTTTTTTTTTTATTTGAAAAAAACTAATCAAAATTTGACAAAAAAGACTCAAAAACCATCATTTTTTGATCCAAACTTTATAAAATTGTGTTAGATTAACAATAATATGAGAACAAAAATTTTGAAAATGTGAAAAAATTTTTTGTTCATTTATCTTCAAAAAACACTTTTTTTCTCATTAATTTTCTTTTCTTTTCTTTATTTTCATATACAAAAAAAATTTTAATTAAGTATAGTATAGACAAGAAAGCCGGACATACTTCACATTTTCTTCGCTCTTCGGGTCAGATACTCTTGGTGGGTATATTGAAAATGATGACTATTATTACTTTTATATAATTATCTTCGTTCATGATTGTCTTATTGATGAAATTATTTATTGTTTCTATAAAATTCTATACACCAACAAGGTCCAAAGGTAATTGACCCGAGGTGCGAAGTATGTCCGGCTTTCTAGTCTATACTTTTTTTAACATAACTTCCAAAATAATGGAGCTAGAAAGTCGAATCTTTCACCAATCTCTAAAAATAGTCATGAACACACCTCATAAAATTTTCAAAAACATTTGTACAATTTTGAGGCAAGTACAGAACTTTGAAAAATTTCAAAATTTCTCATTAATGATAAGTTTTTAGTTTATAAAATTTTAATGTTTGAACATTAAGACCTCAAAATTTAAAAAATAAATATGCATTTGTATTATCAACGGTATTGAAAATTCTCAAAAATCGTAAATTAAATTTTTGTTTAATAACTTTTTAAAGTTGAAATATTGACAGAATTCAATTGTTTTACTTAAAATAACTCACTTCAATGTATATGGAAATATAATTAATACGAATGACCTTTACGAAACTTAGTAATACCTTAATAAATATAATCATGAAATCAATTTTAGTTTTTTAGTAATTACTTCCAAAATTATAGAGATAAAAACTTGAAACTTTCACCAGCTATTAAATATAGTCACGCTCATACCTCATAAATTTTTTGTAATTATTTAATCAGTTTTGAGTTAAGTACAGAAATTTGAAAAAATAGGAAATTTCTCATTTGTTGTAAGTTTTTATTTAATAAAATTTTAATGTATGGATATTAAAAGATGAAAATTTAATACAAACATACTCATATGTATAACCAACGGTGGTAAAAACTTCTAGAAAGTCTTGAGTCATCTTTTTTTTAAAAACGTTTAAAGTTAGCGTTTTTACAGAATTTATTAGTTTAACATAAAATTACATACTTAAACGCATATAAAAAATAATTGGTTCAACAGATCATTATGAAACACGTGTGCTGAGACCAAAATATTCGTTATAATTAACTCTTTTGATTTTCGTCCCATATGAAAACAATACGCAGCTGTAATTCCGTATTCGACTATTTCGATTTTGATTATAAATAATATAAATTATGTTGAAGTACTTAACAGTCAATTAATTATATATAATTAGAGCCCGAGAGCTCGTGCATTTGTATATTTTTATTTAATGTACTAAGTGTGTCTAGATCAATTGAAATTTGTACCTATTAATTATATTTAATATCAGGCCGTACCGCCTACAAGCCATCGGCCACAGGGAATTCCTAGTATATGGTTCGTATAGAAATACTTGTCCAAAAGTTTTGAACAGTAACTTTTAGATTCTGAACGAAGTGAAGAAAATAATGTTTTTACAATGATGTTTATTTTAGATTCTGAACGAAGTGAAGAAGCTAGTGTTTTTACAATGATGTTTATTTTATTATTTTTTTTTTCTGTGTACAACTTCTTGTATGGAAATACTTGTCCAAAAGTTTCGATTAATAACTTTTTGAAACCGTATTTGTCTCTAGATTGTATTTTAAAGAGGTCATTTTTTGAATTTCTCAATTCTTCAATTTTTTTTTTGGAAAAAACTACCCAAAATTTGACAAAAACGACTTGGAAACCATAGTTTTTTGATCCGAATTTTATGAAAATTTAAACGTAGATAGAAAATCCTATAAAAAAGATTTTGGCACAAGAAAATTTTGAAAATGTGAAAAAAAAATTTGGACATTTTTCGAAATTTTTTTTTTCTTATATTATTAACTTCCTTCGTTTAGAATCGTTTTACTGAAGGAATGATTTATCGTTTCTTTAAAATTCAATACACCCCTTAAGAGAATCCCACTCGACGTGCGAAGAATACCCCGACGAGCGAAGTACACCTATTGTGCGAAGTACGTCCGGCTTTTTGAAACTGGAATTGCCACTAGACAATAGACGGTACTATTTACAATTGTTTTCTCAATATCTAGGAAAACTACTTAAAATTTGACAAGAATGACTCGGAAATGACACTTTTTTTTCTCAACAATTTTTTTTTTTTTAGTAAAATTGACTTTTTTCCCTTTTCTTTATTTATTGGATGACAAAAAAAAAAAAAAAAAAAGCAATGTAAAATAAAGTAAAGTAAAGAAAAATATAGTAAAATAAAGCAAAGATAATTAAAATTTAGTAAAGTAACCCGGACATACTTCGCACAATGGTTATTTATTGCTCCTCGGGTCAGATACTCTTGGTGTGTGTGTTGAAAATAATGACTATTATTAACTTCCTTTCTTTCAAAATTGTATTATTGAAGAAACAATTTATCGTTTCCTTAAAATTCTGCACAACCATCAAGAATATCTGACCCAAGGAGTGAAGACTACCCACTATGCGAATAATGTCTTTCTAGTCTATACTTGACTAATCTTTTCTTTACTTTACTTTACTATACTTTAATTATCTTTGCTTTACTTTACTTTACTTTTTCTTACTTAACTTTTTTCTTGTAATGTAGTACGTGAATTAAATTTTCCTGGTTGATTAGGTATGGAATAGTATATTTGCAAGAACTTAACAGTAAGTTTTTTTTTTATCATGCAAGATGGTTGAAGGGCCCCCATGTTAATTTGTCTCCTGCCCTGAAAATCCTTAGGTTATAATGACATGACGTAATATTTTATCTGCATTGCAGGTTTAACACCGAAGTGATCAAGAAAATATTCAACGGCTACCTGTCTTTTACAATGGGGTCACCGCCAACAGATGAGTGCCAGATCATTCAACTGACTATGGTAAACATTAATCCGGCTGACTTGTTACAATACACGTACAGGGTGACGGAGGTTGATAAGAATGTAGTGATTGTGACCGTCACGGTTAAAAACAATGATTCAGTATGATCATACGAATTCCGCGATCCCTTCGCACGAACACTATAATTATTTTAATTTTTAATGTTCCCGAACCGGAATCGTACACCAATCCAATACGCTCACGTGTTTTATCTGAGTCCACAATGGATGTATTGGATACGTTTTCAAACCCCTCCAATGGGCACGTGAGACTAAATGAAAAACCAGCAATTTTATTTAAATGTATCAGGGTGTAATGTACATATTTTATTGTTATTAATATAAATATAATGTAATATTTAACTTAAAATATATATTTTGTAAGTATAATGAAAATCAACATAGACTATGATATAAATGGTGGAACATAGTGATCAGTGGCGTATTTAGGTTTTTTTCATGTATAGGCACTACCCAATTTGCCACCTTTCACCCCTTTCTTCTGTAGCGTGCCTGCTCTAGGTGTAGATGCTAGTCGTGTAATAGAGTAGACAGGTTACATAAATTTAATAATACGTATATTACAACAAGATACTATATTGTAATTTATTATTAGTTAATAGTAAATTTAAACTTATTATAAATTTGAAAAGAATTCCCAGGTAGTGAAAACTGTTTGTCTGTTGACTGAAGTTGAACGAGCGTGGAGAGAGCTGGAGTAGAAGTCGTTGTGCAGTGACACTTTCTGGTCACTTCTTGGTGGGTCAGCTACGTCTGACTTGTGGTGTGTCCGGGTAGTTGTTTTATAGTCGTTGTGACGTCAATCGTCTCCTTGGGTGCCTGGATGGCCTGGTTTAGAATCTGGCACGTGTAGGCTCGTGTATAGTTATTAAAATACATATTTGTGAAAAGTATAAATAAAAGTGTGTGGTGGCTTAATAGTTTAGTGTACTGGCACGTGTATACAATTTGTTATTCTATTCTACAAATCCTTTTATGGTAGTGTTAAATTAATACATAATTAAAATGATGATAATATAATATGTAATATAATATATATAATATGTATAATAATATATATAATGCTTAGTATGTAATAATGACTTATACAATAACAACTTCTTTAATTATTATTATTATTTATATCATATATTATTTAATGATAATATACCATGTACAGCAATTTAGGGTGTACAGGTATATTACACTTCATCAAACATATAAAATACATATAAACGCAAAATGTGAGTGAGAATTGGTGAATGTGTTAAATTTTAAAGAAATTTCTTCAATTAAATGTTTCTGAGCAGAGATTTTGTTACAGTGGTTATCAATACAAAAAATAAATAAAATTAAAAATAATCATTCATTGACTTATGTGTTACCATGATTACCATGTTCAAAAAATTAATTGGTTACTATCAAATTTTCTGTCGTAACCGAAAAAACAATCAAAACAAAATAAAATGACAAAAATTAAAATTTTATGCTGTTTCAACACTTTGAAAAAAATCGTATGTCCTCTATAAAGTACCATCATGAGGCGAATAATTCTAATTAAAAAAGTAGCTAGTTAAAACTTTTGAATGATTGTTTCTATACGAAAAAAGAAGGGGGAAGAAATAAACATTATAAAATCATAAGCTTTTTAGCTTTCCTTACAATCTAAAAAATGTTGGGATATTTTTATCCTAATTTTAGATTCTGACTGGAGTGAAGAAGCAAATGATTTTATTATGATTTTTTTTCTTTCTTAATGGCAGTGGCGTATTTACGGGGGGGGGTCCCCGGGTCTCGACCCCCCCAGAAAAAAATTTAAAAAGTAAAAAAAAACTTGGTACGTAGCTACGTAGGTACCGATAAAGAGAATATTAATTTTATATTATGGGTTTTTACTTTGGTTTAACTTTTGGTTATTTTTGTCACGTCGTCGCCGTCCGACGACGACAATTACGACGAAAACGACGTAACATAATAATAATTATTATATGATTATATTAGTAGGTATGTCGACTGTTATCGACATATTATAGTAGGCATCTGGCATTCTGTGTAGTGCGTTCGTTCGGCCGTAATAATATTTTGCAGTTATTGTTACACGACATTGACATAAAATTTGCTTAATTCGCTACATGAA
>JAIPRM010010549.1:0-13672 GCA_025469315.1 Stegophylla sp. TES_Ste_2020
ATTATTAACTTCCTTCGTTCAGAATCGTTTTACTGAAGAAATGATTTATCGTTTCTTTAAAATTTAATACGCCCGTCAAGAGAATACCACCCGTCGTGCGAAGTACACCCATCGTGCGAAGTATGTTTTTTTAGATGTTCAGATTGTAATAAGTGTGTAATAACATAATTAAAATTAATAATACTTTTAACGGTTCACATCGCCCGTAAAATGTATGCTAAAGCTTAAGTGAATTAACAGCAGAATTCAAATAAAATAAAATATTATATTCTTCATCTCAAAAGCGTTATAATGTAAAGATTGGGTTTTATATTTATTTTTTTTTTTTGAATGCTACGCTTTGAAATCGTTTTTTTGTTAGTGTAATATTATAACATTTAATTGCTTTGAACGAGGAGAGTTTTCGTTGAAACTGCATTATTCATTTGTATAATCTTCAACGGAGGTATTTAGACAGGTAATTTTAATTGAATTTTTTTAAATTTATGATTTCACTGACCGAATGATTTTATCCTCAGCGTCGACAAAATTCGGTTTTTGTCGAACCTTACCCGAATCTTATTTAATTTTTAAGCCACAGAAATATTTGGGGTGGGGGAAGAATATTTCCACTACTGGTGTTATAAATTAAGTTGTTCGTTTTTCGGTTTTTGAAAACTGTCTTTGCTGTGTCCTCTTATCCTGTCCTATAACCGCTCTCCTGTGCTGTGTGACGCGTTTGAGGTGGCGGCGGCGAAGGTCTGGGAAAAGAGCTACGGACGTTTTCGGAGAGAAAAGGATAAAAACCGAGACCGTGTTTGAGACGTCGTGCCATTTACAACCATAACGAGAAGCAGCAACAACAGCCGAATGTAATATTTAGAATAAGAGAGGCGCAGTATCGCATAGGAGCAAACAATATAAGACGTATAACGATCCGAGGAGGCGAGGAGCCTTCGGATCGGACGAACGCGCATAACGAGATGCCCAGCAGAATAATATGTGCACGAACGTCGTAGAAGCCAATATTGACGACGGGGCTGTACGATTATTTTCTGTCCAATCGGAAGAGACAGCTGTAAATTGGCATATTTAGAACTACCCGAGTCCAATGAACCAGAAATATAAAAGGTATAGTTGTGATTTTTCTGAAAACGCAGTAGTTCTTTTGACAGTTCCGTAATTTGTCGCGGAAAATCTCGCTCACCTTTTACCGTCTCGAGGCGTAGGTAGTTTGTTACTACTACATATCACTGGCATGTCTAGGAATTGAAAACCAAGAGCCATTACATAAATAATTGTCGGAATAAACGTTTTCAAACGTTTCATAGCAATTAAAACTTTGTTGCCCCGATATAATAACAATAATAGACGGTCGCTTTCAAACGGTTTAAATTATATATTTACATATTATTGATTATTGTATAACGCAGTGTAATATATACAATCAATAATAACAAGGTGACAAGGTACTTTGAGATTAATTTGTTTTCCTCGTGTCTGTTAAATTAGATGAGAAACTTGTATACACATTATTTTAGACCAGTGGTTCTCAACGGAGGCGATACCGCCCCTCCAATGGTCGGCGAAGAGGTTCTGAGGGGCGTTGATAAATATGTTATGAGCGATAGGGGAGGAGGGGGCGGGCGGTGAACAATCCTTGGGCGATATGTTGGTGTTGAGCATAGTATAATATATTTACACTTAGGCCTAAATATTGGAGTAAAATAAAAACTGAAACACAGCGATACTCCGTGGTTTCCATCTGTGATTGTATATATATATTTTTTTTGATCTTTTTCAAATAAACATTGAAATATCTAGTAGATTAACAGATTTAAAAATTAATTGAACATTCAGCTAATGAGGTATCATAAAGCCAGCCCATCATCTTTATGAATACATACCTATATTTTTTATTAAGTTTTCAGTTTTACACTCTTCAAATATAGTACTACATTTAATTTAATTTTTTTTTTTTTTAAGGGGGTGTTGAAAGATAATTAGCTCTTTAGGGGGGGGGCGGTGACTTTTGAAAAGGTTGAGAATCACTGTTTTAGACCAATCACGTATCTGTTCACGAGATTTATCAAGTGACTCGACCAGCAGCTCTCGATACGTGTACCCGTACGCATATTATACAGTCCTCAAAACGATCCATCGTTTAACATATTATTACGTTTATTTTATACATTTGTATATATTTTGTGTATGACATCTCCTTTTTAATCTAATTCGAAGTAAATCAATTGGTTTTTAAATGCGTGGAACAAGTCGTCATTATATAATAAACGTACAAAACTTGGACCGACAAACAGTCGACAAATGCGGCGGCGGCTAATTAGAAAAATTACCCCGAACAGAAAACGATTATAAATTTTTCTCTAAGTCTGATAACTGCAGCAGTAATTAGTCGATTGTACACGGAGTGTACTCGTGTACACGACGACGACGACGACGACGAGAGTGTGCTCGTGTGTGTGTGTGTCGAAATTACTTTTGCCGTCCTCCGCCGCCGCCGCCGCCGCCGTCATCGTTATACGGCGCGGCGGCGTGTAATTGAATTTCGGGCGGCAGCTCGACGACGGAATTAAACGCGCATTCGACGGGTAATTGAGTTTTAATAAGTAAACAGCAGCAGCTAGAGAAGCAGCAGCAGCAACAGCTCTCGTTCGGCGGTGTCTTTACGACCGGTTATGTGGCAAAACGGAAAATTGCCGTTTTATGCTAATGCGCTTTCGCACGGAGATAAGGCGTGTGTTGCGCCGCCACGCGGTATCTCTCGTCAATTATTCTAGGGGAGGTACGGCGGCGGGCCGGACGCGGGCACTTCCGGAGAGAGAACGAGCTAGCGGGGCGGCGGAAAGTGAATAACAATATTGTTGTTGTTTGCGCGGTGTAAAGATATTATTTAGTTAAGTGTCGCCGCCGCCGCCGCCGCCGCCGCTTACTCGCGGGATAATAACGAATTATTGTGAACGTGTCAATTAACACCGGCGGCGGCGGCGGCACTAGTAGGCACCCAAAGCCATAGTCGAAACTCTGAGAGAAGAGCAAACATTGCACTCGGTCGCTAATGTTGTTTTCGACGTTAGTTTACATTGTATACGTATATTATGTGCTCGCTGTGTCGTCGTCGTGTCGTGTTATCTACTAATTCCCACGGGGGGGGGGTTGTACTATGTGTGTGTGGGTTTTCGTCTGCTGTGTGAAGTATATTGTGAAAGAGCTTTATTTCAACGTCGTCGTCGTCGTTGAAGCGATAATTATTAATTATTGGTTGTTGACGACGATCACGTAAAACCTCGCGTTTAAGTGATGGCATTTAACCTCCTTCGATTTATCCTTAAGTATCGCCTGTATCCCCCCTCCTCTCACACACACACCTCGGTTTAATTCTCGCAGAAATATGTATACATTTTTGTTTTTTTTTTTTTGAATTTACATTTAGAAAAATACAATTCTTAATGCAATATTTTTCATTACTACTTAACTTTTGCAGGTTTCTTCGTTGTGTTAAGTATAAATTTGCATAGGAAAATAAACAAGACATAAGATTGACTGACGAAAGTCATGGTTTATCTCACGGTAGGCGTTAACTTTTGATGGCACCTTGTCCTTGTAAGATTAATAAACGGGACACGTTTTTCTCCAATGTACAATACCTATGCGAAATGAAATGCAATTTTAAAAGGTATGTTCAAGTGCAATAATGCGATCAAAGTCAATTTCCTCCCACTAGATTCAATCCCACCCGTAGTGTTAAATAATGCGCGTACCTGCTTGTAAATCTTTAATGAGTTTTACGCGGTGTGAGAGGGGAAAGAAGAAGGGGAACGGCTGCGGAGATTTTTGCAGAACGGAATAAGAAGAGTTCGGTCTGGAAACTCGTAACTAATTTGGTGGATATGTCGCGCATCGGTGGTAGCAGCTCCGAAAACGAGCGATAGAAAACGCGGCGGGGGTGGCAGTGCCTTGATAGGCGGTCAGTAGAGGGTAATTGCTTTTGGTCCTGCCACACTTGTGGCTCGTTCCGTCGTCCCCCTCTCTCCTTCGCCACCGTGTGTCTTTTACTCGTCGTCCAATCAACAATCCGATCGTCAGTTTTCTCATTTATCTCCCCGTCGCGCGTCGTCGTCGTCGTCCTCCTCCTCCACGGCGGGCACCAGGACGCCCGCATTGCTGCCGGTCAGCAGGTAATTTCCACGGCCACATATATCCCTTTATTTATTGACGAATCCCTTGCAATTTCCCGTTACTACGCGCGACAAATGAAATCCACGCCGAGCAATCGCGAAACACGAACGCGGACCTTCACTTGGTGTGCGTTACTTTTATTATTGCGCATGCCACGGCGATATTACACACAATTCAAAATGTCTTTGGAAAATATTTAGTTTTGGGATTTATTAAAGTTTTGAATTAGTACGATATGTGATCTACAGAGAGAAAGAGAGAGAGAAATGATATTTTATTTACAAATTGACATTGTTGTATTTGACAACGGTGAAACGTGTTTTATGGGGAAACTGCGTCGAGGTCAATATTAAAATTAAACTCTCTTCAAACGGATCTCAAGTTGGCGTTTATCGCATTTACAACCCTTACCCAATTTATATTTCGGGTCATTCGGGTAGGAGGGAGCAGAAGTCAAAAACAATGTTTGGGGTGATCTTCAGATTTTTTTTAATTTCTCGAGAGCAGTAACTATTGTTAAACAACCCCCCCCCCATCTGTTGTGTGAAATGATGTTTACGACAATAATATTATCATTCATTACTCTGTTAATTTTATGAGATTATTGTAAAACGATTTTTCGTCACCCCGGTCGGTAAAATATTAGCATATTTTGTTCTAAACTATTTTTGTTCGGTGATCATAGGTGATTTTATTTTGTTTTTTAATTAACAATAAATGGTCCCACAATTGTATTCTTTCCTTGTGTCGTACAGATATGATAGGTCTCCCCGAGTGCGCCTTTTCCTTGTGTTTATGAGCAATGGAAGATTATATGTAAAGGAACCACAGAGCTAAGAATATATAGAGGAACCATACCGTATACTGTTACGTATAGTGAATTGAAGCAATCAAATGGAATACGCTAAGAGTGATCATTTTGAGAAAAATAAAATTATTTTTCTTATTTGGTTGATACCACTTACTACAATAACATTAATTTTAAAGTATGATAACAGTTCCTTATCAGTGATACGATTGAGCAAGGCATACAATATTTCGATACGGTAATTTGATTCTTTTCAATAGGTCACTCTAAGCGTATTCCATTTCAATGCTTCATTTAGGTATTACGTCATATGGCCACGGGTTGTAAGGAACAGTAGATAGATTAGAGATGCGCCCGTCTTTGAACGCAAAATTTAATTTATTTATTAATACGTATAATATGTATTTGACAGTTTTCATCGTGATAGAATTGTTATTTATTAACTGGCGTTTTGAAACAGATACTATTGGTAGAAATAAATACTCTCGAATCGTAGGTTTCAGTAGTTTCGCCGTATTGTTATTGTTAATATCGACGTTGACATTCGACCAGAACGCAGTTCGTTTCCAAACCAAAAACTGTGTTGGTTGGTGCGCAGTTGGCGTAAAATACATAATATATCGGACGATACGAACGATACGAACACATTGGCACGTCGATTATTTTTCGGTTATCCCGTTTCGAAAAACGACCAACTGTGGTTATTGCCGCGTAAACGTCGCGTCCAGATATCGCGTCCGAAAAACGGCAATTTACTACAGCGCGTTGCTCGTGATATGATAATATATTAATATATACGTATTATATAGTAATGCAACCGGATTGGTTTTGGCTAATCTGTCGGCTGGAGCTTGCGGCGGTGGCGGTGAGGCAGGAAGGAGACCGTCTGATCCGACTGTGAGCGGGATGAGTCGGGAGCTACGACGACGACGACGACGACGATTCTCTACGAGTGGGGAGGAACGGCGGGAGAGGAGAAGGATATATAGAAAAGATCATTAATTTCATTTGCTTTTAATTATTTTCTCTTCTTTGCGTGTGTGCGTGTGGTGCGTGTGATCCGCTCGCGCTAGAGGACCATGCGGGCGTTATTACTACACGGTTGCCGGAGTGATAATTAAAAATATTTATAATTAAATTCGATTGGAATCCTTTTTCTTCTCCTCTCACCCTATTCTTTGCTCTCCACCTACCCCACTACATTTCTCTTTCGCTCTTTATTTTTTGTCCCCCCCCCACTCACACACCGTCGCCGTCGCGTGATTCGTCTTTCTATTCCGCACCGTTAAGCGTATTAATGGAGTTTGGCGGTATTGTCCACGATCTTTTCCTCTCTCTCTCTCTCTCTCTATCTCTCTCTCTCTCTCTCTCTCTCTCTTTCTCTGTCTATCGTCTCCTCTCCTCTCCTTCGCCGCACCACTGCCGCCGCCGAACAATGTCAATCGGTTTTTAGTTTGGCCGAATTTAATCTAAATTGTCCATCGACCGGGCGGCGGCGGTGTAGGAGGAGAAAACGAGTAGGTTTTTGAAACTTATCGGTCGTGTTTGCGAGAGAGAGAGAGAGAAAGAGAGAGAGAGAAACGTCATTATGGATAATGTCATGTGCCACAGATGATCTTAGGGGTCGAGTGTTTTCAAACACCCCTTATTTTTACTAGCTGGTATAATAGTTTTGTTTTTATACTTTATTAATCTCCATTCAATTTGTGCCTACATCGTTTTGTGCCAACACTTTATACTCTTAATAATAATTAAAATAACTAAGACCACCGGATCGTATGCACATTCCAAGTTAATTTATGTGTTTAGTAATTAGCAAATTTGTGATAAAAATGTTTCGCTTTACGTGGTTTCCTCTCTCAGAGTTCTAACATGTAGTGTTAATCGATCTTTTCGTCCCTCGTCCCTCCCCTAAAATATTTCTCATCTGCGTCCACAATTATTGCATATAGTCAGGTTTTGTTTGTTCACACACGAAAAAATCATCAACAATATTATTGATTATGCATGCATTTATGTTGAATGAAATGTGTAAATATACACGCATTTAAGTGTGTTGTCGAAAACTTTGAAATGTATTATTATTATTATTAATACTTTTAGATATTAAAAAAATAAGAGGCTGGACATACTTCGCTTTCCGGGTATTCAGGAACAGGATATTCTTGGTGGATGTATTGAATTTTAAAGTGATAAAAAATAAAACGATTCTGAGCAGTGTTTATACAAATTTAATGTTAACATTTATTGAGTATTGTGTTACCACGGCCACAATGGTTACCATTATGTTACCATGGTTACACCAGTTATCATGATTAGAATGGTGCTCATGGTTACGACAGTTACCATGGTTACAACGTTTACCATGACCACAATGATTATTATTGTTACCATGGTTACCATGGTCATTCCACCCCGTGGAAGGTTGAATCTATATTCAATTTTTAGAAAATAATGTTACAAACGCTTTTAACGTACAAAACATAAAACTTTATGGCCAGCTGTGAATCTCAATTTTTTTTTGTTTTTTAATTTGTTTATAATTTAAAGGTTGAAATTTACAGAATATAAATTGAATCGATTGAAATTGTTTTTCTATTCAATTTTCTATTTGGAAATATAATATGTATATAATGATTTATACCAAAAATGATGTATTATGCAAATGCACTGACTCCTAGGTCCCCTTGGCAATTATTATTTTATTATTACGATTCTTTCGACCGCTGTGTTGTGTGCGCATATTATTATTATAATCCGTTTGAAATAAGTTTTCGTCTACCGCGTTCGAATAAACAATGATTTTGACTTGAAAATAGCGAATATATCTAAACACGTGCGCTTCTCGGATACAGTTGTCTGAAAAGAAGTCCGTTTTTTCTCGAGAGATAATTGCTTTCGGTTTTCAACGAAAATGCGTTCGTTTAAAAATTGAAATAAATAACGCTTTTACAAAATAATTATGTATCGTCGCCTTTCCCAGTGTTCGGCTCGACACGTTCGTCCTACAAGACAAGACGTTGAGTGTTATATTATTTTGGTTCACTTCTATAGTTTTTGTGTTGTTAATACGACGACGACGACGACGACGCTAACAATGTGTAACTATTTGAAGACGTTTTCTTTGGCATCTTGCGTAATTCTCATTATACGTATATATATATATATATATATATATACAGCGAAGCACACAGCGTGATCGCCGAGAGAACGCCAGAGCTAAAAGAAGAAGTGAAAAACGACAGAAAATATGTTTTAATTATTAAGAGACTTCACTGCGAGTTCTCGGAGAATAATAGTAGGAATAGGTATGTACAAAACCTCAAATTTAAATATATAACGATTTCGTTACGGTGAAATATAATTTTGTACTACTGCAGATCGAATATAATATTACGAAAAAAACTAAGTACAGCATACATATTTTTTTTTTTTTAACACTTCTCGATTTCCTTTAATAATCATTTAGATAATGGAACTTCGATTATCCGAAATAATAACTGGGAAGTGTGAATACGAGTGAAAACGAAAACCACGGTCAATCGAAACTTCATAATATATTAAATTAATTATATGTACAATTATGTTATGATGTGTTATCAGGGCTTGTAATAGTATAAAGTAATTTGTCTTCGTTTTTAGTGATTTAAAATGACTGTAAATGACTTTTCTTACTTTGTTTTTCTTTGTCAGACTCAAATAAAACTATTATTCATGCTACGCATTACTTATTTAATTATCATTATAGTTTTTTTAACCCAAGTACAATTGCTTATACGCCTATACACCTTTACTTTTGGTACTTACATATTTTTGGAAAAATGAGCTAGGTTAATCGCAAATACATAAATTCTACCACACATATCTATTGACACGTACATTTACGACATTGAATTTTGAATTTTGATTTTTTTTTTTCATCATTTACTATTTAATGAATTACACAGTAAAATTTTATTGTAATTAATTATTTTTTTTTATATAATAGGACTTGAATTTTATTTACGTTAGTTGAAATAATATTAGTAATACAACCGAATTCTAAAATTTCGTTTTAAGTTTGGTGTAAAAAAAAATTACTTGTAACTTAACCTCTTGACAAGATGTGATTGACCATCTCGATGAATTGCATGCGTGATTGCATGTGTTAGCAGCAGTCCGAGTACAAATGAAAAAAAAAAAATGTATCTGTCACCTATAATATTATGTTTCCTTTATATCAATTAATCCATCCGTCTGCGCAGTATTCTGGAGCGGTGTTGAAGTGATACGAAATAGAATTTCGATATATATTTTATTTTTTTATCCTTTCGATATTTTATTATATATTATATTTTATATTGAATATCCGTTTTTCACCCCCTCGTCGTTGGCGGGGTGTGTAGTCCTCGTGAGTGTATATTATTACAAACTTTTCGGCGGTTATTGCGTCGCGGCATGGCGACCATGTAATGTAAAATTGGCAAAAGTAATTTCCTCGGTTCTCCCTGCACCACACACACACACACACACACACACACACACACACAGTTACCCTACCGTGTTGCGCGAACATGTGGAGGGACAGCTAGAGAAAGAGACAGGGATAGAGAGTGAGTGAGAGGAGGGAGGAATGGGTGGAAGAAAGAAATAGAAAGACAGAGAGAGGGAGAGTAAAATGCATATAAATATAATAATAATAATAATAATAATAATAAAAAAAAGGAAAAACCGTCTGGGCGTTTCGGTTTATGAACGGTTTATTCGCTGAATACAATATTAAAAAATATACCGAAAACGCGGGGAATATTGTTCACAAACAAGGCCGCGTGCGCTGCTGTACTACTATGGTATTGACGATATTAAAAAGTGGTGCCGTATATACTGCCGCTGCAGTTATGTGTCCGAGGACTTAGTCTGTTTTCTTCCGTTCCATTTTTTTTTTTTTTTTTTAATTTACCGTTTAAAACTCTTAGAGAACGACGACGACGACGACGACGTCTCTAGGGTGATATTACGCGACATTCCCCGGATTTCAATTATAACGCGACCCTCCCCTTCGTTCCCGTTCCTAAATAACTCGGTATAGTTTTGTGTAAAAATCGAGGAGAGATTTATATTTATATCGTTCAGTCGTCGTCGTCGTCGTCAGTGTGGCGTATACTACTAGCTATACTAGTATACTATTACTACAACAGCGATAGGAAACGGATTTCCCAAGGCGATCGGATTCGATTTTATATATAAGGATTCCGCAGTAGTAAAGGCCCCGTGGGTCAGCAGTGGTCCGGTGTCGCATTTAAATAGAAGGGTTTTCCGTTTTCTTTCGATCGGCGACAATGCTGCTGTTGCCTGCCCCACCCCCCGTGCGACGAGGAATAGGAGTAGTATAGGAGAAGGGGTGACCCCGCGAAATTGGCTTTTCAATTTGCGATCAGACGTGCTCGCAGGATCGGGGGGGGGGAACCGAGGCACATTCTCACATATATATATATATATATGTATACGAATACACATACGAGAGAGGTCCTATGTAAATGTAGAGCCCTGCGGGCGTCGTCAAAAATTGATAAAAAAAAAACATTTTCCTTGGGATCCAATTTTCTACCGAAATAAGAGTAGGTGGTGGTGGTGGGGGGGGCGCGGACCGTGGAGGTATTGTTGTTGTCCGGTCTCCGAAATAATTGTTTAACGTCCTCCAAAATTGGTTCCGACGGCGCAAGGGTAATATTGTATTATTTTTTGATATATGTTATTATTATACCGGCTGCGTTGACGACGGCGACGACGGCGGGAGAAATGTGGCCGGAGCTAAAATAAAATAAAACACACACGAACAAAAAAAAAAAAAAAAAGAGGACCGGGAACCGGAGAAACAATTTTCAAAACGCAAATAGTAGTCACTTCATTATTCAGTATCGATATAAAGTACTAAAAACCATTTAAAAAAACAACAATGGCGAACCGCCTGCCTTTTACCACCACCACCACCACCACCAAAGGTTTTCGTACCATTGTGGTGGAGTCGGGAATTGGAAGACCGGCGTGCAGCCGATTTAAAGGAAGCAAAAACGATAAGCGGTGTGAGAGCGCGAGGGTGAAGAGTAAACGAATGAAAAACGGGGGAGTCTTAGAGAGAGAGAGAGAGAGAGAGAGAGAAATTTGATTTGAAATTTAAATAAGTTTGTTTGCCTGTATTTATATATACGCATCGTCATTGTCTTTATATATATATATATATATATATGTTGTAAATAAAAGCATTAATGGATGAGAACTGTTCACTTGATAATTGATATGAACGCTTTCTTCTCGTATAAATATCTGTGGAAATTCAAAATTTGTTACACACGATTTTTTTTTTTTTTTTAATTTCGTTATGACATTAAACGATACTCCTAGCCGATTGTAATTTAAAAAGCTAGCGCGTGAAATTAATACGAATTAGGATAATTACAACATTGTAATGACCTACTAGTGCACATTCGAAAATAATTATTCTGGTAGTTATAAGTAAAACGTTATCGACTGTGAAATCATACATAAATCAGAATTTATTTTTTATTCTCTAAACGCGTGTAGTGTAAAAATCTAAAAATTATTAGTCACAAAGCCTTGGAATTGAGTTTCGGTCAATTATTCGTATGTTTCGTTTTTAAATAATGGTTTTTAAAATACTACAGTGTAAGGGGGGGAGGGATGTCTATCGAAAGTGCAAATTTATAAAACTCGCCAAACTACTTATTCGGTTGAAAATTGTATTTTTAAAAGTTTTGTAGTTACAGCAGCCCCCGAAAGTGTCTTATTGAATTTTATGTCCATTGCTTTTGTAAGTTTTCGGGCGGTTCTTGTCGAAGTAGGTGTACATACGTATAGCTACGAAAACACGAGAGAGAAAGCTTATTCGACTTGCACACAAACTCCTCTACTTCTCAACCAATCAAATTTAGTGCTATTTATTTATACGTTGTAGAAATGTAAAATTTGACATAATTCTTTATTAAAAATGAAATCTCGAACACAATATTCGTTATTAACGTGTTTTGTCTCACTAGATAGTAAATTCTAATAGCTGCTGTAAATGAAAATAATTACTTTATTAATATTGAATGGTTTTTGTATATATATATATATATATATATATAATACGGCTGTAGAGAAACTAAACACAAAATATATTATTATTAGTATTCATGTAAATCTAAATTAGGGATCAAAAATTGCTTATAATGTTGTAATTGATCGAAAACACTATTTGAAATATAAAACGTAAAAAAGAACAGAAACGTTCGATATCAGATGATCACTGAATAAAAAATTTTAAGATAAACGAAAATTAAAATTATTGACCGTAAAACAAAAGAAGAAAATACAATTCGTGTAATAATAATATACGGTAATAAAATGTTATGGTTATTGTTCAATGTGCATTAAGAAATTAGATTTTAAAAACTCGTTTTCGTGAAGTTAATTTATAATTTATTTCAGTTAATTCGTTTATACCCAAATTGCTCGCAAATATGAATAACTTTTTTTGGTAAGTTACATTTTTGCAAAAGTTTTATTTATTATGATTAAAAATATTCAATTTTGACATAATTATATGAACTAATTCAGGGGAAATACACAAAATACAATTTTATACTTAAAATCCTTAGTGAATCATTGAAACATAACTTTGTAAGTACATATTTTGAAAATTACATAACAACGAATCCATGCATGAAACTTTTTTTTGCATTTTATTGCATTTTTAAGTCATATTTTTCTTTTTAAGTTCATTTTCCGGTATTTTTAATTAAATTTCGTCAATTAACATCTTTTGAAAACCGTTTTTTTTTCACAGGCTGTATATACGTCAAATTTCAAAAATTTAAAATAAAATTGGTTTCAAGTGAATAGCATTATACAAAATTCAAATTCAACCAACAATTTTATTATTATTATTATTTTTTTTTTTTATTAAATAAACATATTTTTATGCATGTAAAATTTAATCTACTAATGTAGTAATGTATATAATATCCTATAATATTAATATAAATATAAAAAAATTAGATTTAAATCTATTTTCTATTGCATTTTTTGCATTTTAAGTGCATATTTCATTGCATTTTTTTTTTTTTTTTTTTTTTTTTACATTTTTAATGAATTTTTTAAAAACAACACTTGAATGTCCACTTTCGATCAAATATAATATTAGACAGAAATTAAAAAAATGGCGAATACAAGTCGACGACGATCGCTTTTACACAACACCGCGTCGAGTGTTGTAGGTACCGGCGGCGCAATAAGTGCGATTATTGTCGACGAAGCAATAACCACCAGCCCCTAAAAAGGATGTGACATCGATGCGATGTCACCCTCCGTCGATGTGAATGAATAGCCAGTGAATGCGCTTTGAAAAATAATAAAAAATAATAATTAGGGCTAAGGACTTATAGCTCTCTAAAAAACCTTAAAATATGCATGCATTTATGCTCTAAAAATATGCAAAAATACTCAAAATAATCTCTTATAAAACAAATACATTTTACTGTAATAACTCAAAATATTTAAAAATTGTATTGTATAATATATATTATTTTTTAATATGTATTTTATTAATTTTACCCAAATAAGAATATCAAATAATATTCAATCTCTTCGGGTATTTAGTAAAAAAAAACTGTCCAATACCAAGAAAACTCAAATTAAATATTAAAAAAT
>JAIPRM010010550.1:0-13672 GCA_025469315.1 Stegophylla sp. TES_Ste_2020
AATTTTAAAAATATAAAAAAACTTTTTGTTAAAAAAAAAAAAAAAAAAAAAAAAAGCATGTAGATTAATATAATATTATTATAGGCATATAACTTTAAATTACACGGTTTTTAAAACGTTGTCAAAAAAAAAAAAAAAATGTCTTTTAACTTTTTTCCACGTCAGTTGTATATAATGGGGGGGGAAAAAAACGATCATTCGAATCGAATTCGATCACAAATCAACAGGTTTATGTGTGTCTTTTTTTCTTTTTTCTACTACGTTTTACTTAATTTCCATATAATAATATATTATGCACGTGCTAAGAGAGACAACATAACAGCAGCTGCTGCAGCCTACGGTAACATTGAAACGAATAATTTCATAATCTCTGCAGCAGCAGTCGTTCTAGATAACAACTTGTTATAATAATGTGTGACTGCGGGTACTAACTGTATACCTACGAACATCATTTAACGAGCAATAATTACCGTGTGTTCACAACCGTGATGATACACATTCGTCCTGCAGATTCATTACCACCGACGAATATGAATATAAAAATACAAAACCAACTGTTGTTCCATTTTAAAACGCTATATTAACCGCGAAAATTGTGTGTAGACCATAGAGTAAAGAATATAATATAGAGGTGCCATACCGTGTACTGTTACGTAAAGTAACGAATTGAAGCAATCAAATGGAATAGAATAAGCTAAGAGTGACCATTTTGAGAAAAATAAAATTATTGTTCTTATTTGATTGGTACCATTTTAAATTTTCATATTATTATCATAATATTAGATAAGATATACAAAAACAATAACATTAATTTTAAAGTATGATAACAGTTCCTTATCAATGATAACAGTCCCTTATCAGTGATCCGATTGAGCAAGGGATACGATATTTGGATACGGTAATTTGATTCTTTTCAACAGGTCACTTTAAGCGTATTCCATTTCAATGCTTCATTTAGGTATACGTATGGCCACGGGTTGGTGTAGACAGTAGTAGCGTATCTGAAGCTCCACCAAGGGGGAGGGGCGAGCGATTTGTAAATTATCCTTACACATCACGTTATTCTTTTCGGGTTCAGCCCCATAAATCCATTTTTAGCAATTAAAAACAAACTTATAAATTGTTCAAATCTTAGCCTGATGAAATAGTCTTTATAATAGAACGCTTATTTTTTCTTCATTGCCATTCAAATTTTTGACAATAATCACGGTTTTGGTTGCTTCTTAGTTCTTAAATTCAGTCTCTCCTTAAACTTATTTTAAACAGATCATAAAACCGTGTCATATTCATAAAATTAATATAACATATAACTCGTTTTTGAATTTGATAAATGAAAAAAGGTATTTCATAAAAAATAACGTATAATAATTTGTTTAAATCTTGTTAGTGAAAAAAAAATCGCTATTGTCAATGACGAATTTAACCGATTTTAACGAGTGTTTCTCAAATTTCACTCAAAATACAATTTTAAATTAAAATATATTATTCACTCGTTACAAGTTACATCAAAATATGAATAGTTACAGCGAAACTTTCGTCTTTTTCTTATTTTTTTTCAAAAAGGTCCACGTTCTAACGTTTATAATTAATTATAAATATAATATAATATTACATCTTGATGGAAAAAACAAAATCCAAGGAGGGGGCCATCGCCGACCATCGTCCTCCCCTCAAATATGCCACTGTGTGTGTGTGTGTGTGTGTGTGTGTGTGTAGATCTATTTCCACGCCGTTTTTCAAAATAAACGCTTTTCGAAAAAACGCCACGAAAAATCTAAATGAAGCATTGAAATGGAATACGCTTAAAGTGACCTGTTGAAAAGAATCGAATTACACCGTATCGAAATATCGTATCCCTTGCTAGATGGGATCACTGATAAGGAACTGTTATCATACTTTAAAATTAATTTTACTGTTTTTGCAATGTCATATTATCTAAATAATATATGATAATGTGAAAATTTAAAGTGGTACCAATCGAATGAGAAAAATAATTCTATTTTTCTCGAAATTCGTTCACTCTTAGCGTATTCCATTTGATTGCTTCAATTCACCGTACGCGTAACAGAGTATACGATATGGCTACTCCATAATGATAATTTATATTCTTTACTCTATATGGCAAAGAATGTTTAATTCGGGTGTAGGTTATTAAATTCGTTGTTGTTCGCAGTGGCTCAATAATAATAATAATTATTAACGCGCACGTGTATTTTATACGCAGCATACTTATGTAAGTACACGTTGTCATTATAATATTATGTCGTATGTATCTCTATTCATCTCGTAGTCGTGTGGCCCCTACGACGACAACAATGTAAACACGCGCGCCGTTTTGAAACGTTTAATAATAATAATAATAATAACCGTGTTATTAGGTGGTGGTACTGAGCGGCAGACAAATAACAAATAATACATACTTTCTTTTTTTTTTTTTCTCCGATTCATCGCGCGCGACAACACTCGCCGCCAAGTGTGTGTTGTTACACAATTTCTCCGCATTGCCTCCTATCAGCTCTCCGCCGCGTATGACACACACACACACACACACACACACAACTGCATAATAATATAACAACAATATTGCATAAAATCAAACGACGCGGCGGCGCCGACAATAATTTTGCACGTTTTAACCCGTACGAAACACTATGTAATACAATATGTATAAATAAAATATAATCGTCTCAAGAATGTACGCGTACGTGTGTGTAATGTATTGTGTTATGTATGCGTTAATCGAGATTTAGTAGAACCCATCTTAAATTACGATTACTACTGTTCGGGGGAGGAGCCTACTGTGTACAACACTTAGATCCTTTCGAAAAAAAAAAAAACCTAAACAGACTATAAAAAGTAATTATTGAGAAAAAAAAAAGCATGCGTATCACACAGAATATCTTTTCGAGAAATTAAATATGTACTTTCAGTAAAAAAATTATCCTACAAAGCGTCTCTGGAAATTATAAACGATTATGGTTACAATAAAAGGCAAATTTCTAACATTTAATGTTCCTTTCGTGCATAGAAAACTAACTCAATCTACTTATCAATACTTAGAACCAAATATATGTACCTAATATGTTTCCATTAGACATTAAAACAAATTAAAAACCAAAAAAATAAGAACACGAATGCAATATGAACACAATACACAACCTTAATTATTATATACATATGTATTATTCCTGTTGCTTTCGTACGATTTTACCTATAAAAGTTTTCTTATTTTTTTTTGTTTTTTTACACGCATTATTTTTTAACTGCATATAACATTAACAAATCTCGTGAGATAGAAATTTTATATTTCATTCGACTTCTACTGTGTAAACGATTATTAAAAATTAATATACATTATAAATCGTTTATTTTTAATATTTAACTTCGTGAGATGGAATTCCCCCACATCTGTTTTTCCTTAATTGAGCACAATTTTACGTTTGCCCGAATTTAATACAATTACTTAATTTTAGATTCTGAACGAAGTGAAAGATGTGAGAAAAATCGGGATTTTCTTCAATTTGCGCAGGTTAGGTTAGGTTAAGTTTCTTTGCATGAGGAAAAGCTGCGAGTCAAAATTCCGAGTACCGCTCCGGCGCGCGAGTCTCTGTCAAACTGGAACTCGAACACAGTCCGTTTGTAGGCCTAGGTCATCCGACGACGAAATTGTGGTACCAAGTTCACAGCAACGTAATATATATATATTATAACAACGCGCTGTAACAGCCGGGGCAATGACGACGGACGGTGACAGAATATGCAAATATATTGTTATTATTATAATATTATATTCACTCACTCACGGCGGCGGTTAAACACAACGTGCGACGCGTTTTCAAACATTCGATTTCTACCTTTTTTTTTTCTTGTCCTCACACCCGTGAAATGACACTTGACCACTACACATACACAACCAATATATGCACTCGACAATATTATTATGTCGACCAGCGGCGTAGTCAAGGGTGGGGGTTATCAGGTCACAACCCCTCCAGTGAGATTCTGAGCACATTTGAAGAAATATAAGTATAGAAAAAATTTCAGATTTAATAAACTTCAAACTTAATAATAAACAACATTTGTTTTGGTTTTTCCCTAAAATATTTTCGGTCCAATTGAATATATATTCGTCATCAATTTCTTAAGAATTAAAAATCATGATTGTGTATAGATTTAAACGGGCTAAATTCAATTGGTTGTTGAGCAATGCCTCGTATTATTCGCGGTTATGCGTAAATCTCTAGTGTTCAATAAATACCTATAATAATAAATTGCATTGCGTTTTCGTCTATTTTCATCGAGACGAAATGTTTTTTTTTTTTTTTTTTTTCCATCAGAACATTTAAAATATATTAATTTATCTCTGCTCTTTAATTATTAAAAATATGGTTTAGTAGTAAAATTTGAATTTTTTTTAATTTATGGTGTATAATTTTTTTGTTGAGTTTTTTTTTAAAAGACTTTCGTGAAAGTAAACGAAAAATTCTGTAGACTGAGATATTATGATAAAACTAAATTTAAATACAAAAATTTACACTATTTTTAAATCTATAATATATTGATAGATTATATGCATTGCATATACATCGGTAATACAAAATATTAAAATTTATAGAAAATATAATTTTTATTACGTTTCTTACACTTTTTTTCATAAAAAGAAATTAATATTTCGCGAAATTATATAGTAACACTATAGGGTCGTAGGGATTGAAATAAATACCGGGGGGGGGGGGTAAGTTTACCAAAAAAATTTGTGAACCCTCCCCACGAGAAAATCCTGGCTACGCGCCCGATGTCCAACTGCGTCCGTATATAAACACTCGAGTCGTCATTTCGTTTGTTCCTCTTTTCGTCGGTCAAACGCACGTCACATGGCATTATTTAGAGACCTCGTGTGCGACATCTCGTACACACACACACACACACACACACACACACACACACACACACACACGTGAGCGGAAGTCGATTATTATTTATCTCGTCGGTAAGCATAATATAATATTATGTATACACGCAGAACATATTATTTAATATATTATTATTATTATTATTATTATATGTTTAATCGGAAATATTGTGTGCGAGAAGACACGACGTATGGACACACGACGTTTTACGATGTGTTTGCGTTTTACTCGTCGTCTATTTTGATAATACCTACGCCAACACAATAATGGTAGTATAACACAAATACAACTACAATATTCTACGTTACGTTCTATGTGTACACTGGGCTGATAAGATTTAAAAAACGGACAGACCGGATATTGACGACACGAGTGTGTGTGTGTATCCGGTCGTATTTTATTAGACTTAACATTAAATCTGGGCACATCTGCACACCAATATAATATTATTATTGTCTACATCGGTGATTCTCAACCTTTTTGAAGTCACCAGCCCCCTCCCACTCACCTAAAAAGCAAAATATCTTTCAACGCCTCCCTCAATAAAAAAATTAATTAAAATATGGAACTACGTTTTTTTGAAAAGTATATAACTGAAAACTTAATAGAAAACAACCTCATTTAGTTGAATGTTCAATCAATTCTTAAATCTGTTAATCTGTTATAATATATTTCAATGTTTATTGAAAACGATCAGAAAAAATATAATTACAGATAAGCCACGGGTGTCTTTGAGTGGAGTATCTGTGTTTCAGTTTTTATATCGCCCATAACATATTCATCGCCCCTTCAAAACCTCTTCACCGCCCACTGGGAGGGAGGGCAATATCGCCCCCGTTGAGAACCACTGATAACATATCCCTTCCTTTAAATAACAACGACAACGCAACAAAACCGTATACGAAATAAATAAATAAATTTAATTGACAATAAATCATTCATTTGTTTTCAATATCAGTGTCCAGTATTAATTTATTTGTCAAAATTAACAATATAAATTTCTTAATTACATTTTTTATTAATTATGATACGCGCGATCGCCATTTGAACATATTATCGTAAAAATGATGCCAAATTACGAATTACCCCATCAACAATTATAATTGTTTATAAAAACATATTATAATATAGTCCAGTGGTTTTCAACCTGTGCGTCGCGACTCCCAGGGACGTCGTCGATTTAATAATCAAGGGAGTCGCGTTCGCAGTAGAAACTAAAAATTTAAATAATTGCACGAAATAAATCACAAAAAAAATAATTGTTTCCTGTTACTAATGATTACACGTTTATCATTAAACGAAATAAGATTAAAATGATTAAATAACGTAAAGATTTGTTTATTTCATAAATGTTCGTACTGAGGGAGCCGTATATTTTTATTTCAAAATCAAAAGGAGCCGTGGACCCAAAAAGGTCGACAGCTACTAACTGTAATAGTCGCTTTAGAAAATGAATGTGTTTTATATTAAGTACCTAGTATCGGTGGTCACACTGTTATTTACTGTAATCAATCATGACCTTAATTATATATTATTATATTCAACTGTTATAATATGTACACAATTATTTTTTAAAAATGGTGTTTAGATTTACTATAGGTTTTAAAATGAATGTAATGCGAAATTAATAATAATTAATAAAATGTGTGTGTGTTATTAACTAAAATTCAAATCTTAATTAAAAAAAAAAAAGTACAAAATAAAACATGGCGCAATCGGTAGGATTAGGTTAATTTTTCAAATATTAATTTTTAAACAAAGTGCATAATAAAACAGAATGAACAGTATGAGTTACTGGACACGCGTGTATAGCAAAAACGAGAAGGCGACAGTTTTTCATTTTTCATTTTTTTTGTGTGTCCTTTCTTGTTACATTTTGGTATGTCTATAAAAAAAAAAAAAAAAAAAAAACCGTAGCCGCCGAAAGAGAAAGTGTGCGATGAAGATTACTCGGAACGATTATACCAGGTTAATCTGTATAAAATATAAATGCACTTTTTAGTACCATTTTTGTGTATAAGAGTACATGTATATATGTACACGTAATTATTTTTGAATGATCTCTTCGGACGCTGCGCGTTCAAAAACACCATTCGTTTTTCCAGTTTCCGAGGAGTAGCTCGTAAAGAATTTACGAGGTTCACATCAGAGGTCACGCGCATAAAAATAATATGGAAAAAAAATAAATAAATACCAAACGCGGATCGGTGTTTAAGCGGCTGTATCGCGTACCATATAACTATTATAAAATATTGATTTATTTAAATGCATCAACGGGAACATGATATTATACGTTTTTATACACGTAAATAAAAAAAAAAAAAAAAAAATGCCGGACATACTTCACACGATGGGTGTTCGTGTCGCACGTCGGGTGTGAAGCTCTTGTTGGGTGTATTGAATTTTAAAGAAACGATTCTGAACGAAGGAAGTTATTAATAATATAAAAAATAAATGTTAGAAAAATGTCCAAAATTTTTTATTTTTTTAACATTTCCAAAATTTTCTTGCGCCCAAATCTTTCTTATACGATTTTCTATCTATGTTTGAATTTCCATACGGTTCGGATCAAAAAATGATGGTTTCCGAGTCGTTTTTTCCAAAAAAAAAAAATGAAGAATTGAGAAATTCAAAAAATGACCTCTCTGAAGTACCATCTAGAGGCGAATCCGGTTTCAAAAAGTTACTGATCAGAAACTTTTGGACAAGTATTTCCATACGAAAAGTCGTACACAGAAAAAATAAATAAATAAATAAACATCATTGTAAAAACACTAGAACAACATCTTCACTTCGTTCGGAATCTAAAAACTAATAACACACTAAAAACAATAATAATTATTTTAAAGAGCTATTGTAAGTTTTCACCGAGTCAGGGTTTCAATATTACGAATTCGCACCGCCGCACAAGTGCGCGAGAGTTTTATTTTTATCTGTCGAGAAGAATCGTCGAACGATCGTCGTAGACGAAATGAACTTCTCGCGAAATCCTTGATCTTTCTCGTCACGGGCTTTTACCCGAGATCTCGGGAGACACGTCATACGTCTGCGTAGACATTAAATTCCTGTGTTTAATTTTAGTTTGAAAAAAAACAACCTCAAAACGAAATATTATTCATAAAACTCGAGTCGCTCGAGAAGGTCGCGGAGAATATGGAACGAAGGATTTTTTTTTTTTTCTCACAATAGTTTTCTACGGATTAAAACGTAGAAATAAAAAAAATATAAAAGTCGAATTTCTTCGTGGAAATTAAATAGTTATAAATTCGCCCCCGAACTTGACCGCCTATAATAATATTGGTAAACGATTTCGAGTTGCATAAAGAGTATACTTCTAATCGATTTTTTCATTCAAAACCTAATGAGTAGGGCTAGGGGGACTCATAGGAGTAAGCACAAAAATCATTCAAAACAACATAGCTAAGTGTAATATAGAAAAATGCATTTTATAAAACCAAGAGTTGTATGCAGTTATCTTTCATTTTCATATTTCGCATGTTTTTTTTTTTTAATATTTAATTTGAGTTTTCTTGGTACTGGAAAATTTTTTACTGAACACCTGAAGAGATAATAAAGATCAAAAAAAAAAAAAAGAAGAAATTTCATAAATAATAGAAGAATTAATTGAATAATATATATTAAAATATATTATACAATACAATTTTTAAATATTCTGAGTTTTCGCAGTAAAATTTATGTTTTATAAGAGATTATTGTAGCATTTTTGCATATTTTTGGAGCTATAAGTCCCTAGCCCTACTAATGAGCCTATAAGAACCGAATATGTAACTACAAAACTTTATAATATGTTCGTTTAGGAATACCTAAGTGGAAAGATAAGTAATAATTACAATGTAAGAGCGAGAATTTTCAGAACTAAAAGAAAAAGTACATACTATACGATCAAAATCATTCGAAAATTTTTTAAATTTTAATTAAATTAAAACCTCTACTATCGTTTTGTACTGTGTTTTGAAAATATTTGGGCAACATAATATTATTAATTTTTATAGCTAAGACTTTGATGTGTAAGATATAGGAAATTGAAGAATAGACAAAACACTGATGTACCAAATAATGAAATTATTTATTTAAGTTTGTTGAATTATCATCACTGTAATGTAGCAATTTTAAATAGTTGAATAAAAATGAAAATAGATAAATTATTTTTTATTCGAGTATTTTGACTAACACACAAACAATAACTACCTAAATGCAAATTTTGAACTCTCCAACGAAAAATTTAACGGAAAAAAATGAGTGTTTTAATTCATACTTACATCGAAACAAATTACGAATTTAAGAGCTTATCTATGTTTTATTAAATGTACCTATATATATATATATATATATAATAGTATTATGTATCTTATTTTGATATGTATTTAAAATAATCGATTTCGAGTCTTTCTCGCCAAGTTTTAAGTATAAAAAATTTCAATTATACAATGTAATATTGAGTAACATTAGCCAAGTAAATATTCAAGTTTTTAACACTAATAGCAATAATATTTCCAAAAACAAATTCATAAAATTGTCGTATAGTCAATTGTGTATTTCAAATTAAATTCGTAATTTATTTACTAAGTTGTATGTATTCAACGTCGTCATTAGAAACATTTTATAGCCCTATTTACACATCTTGTAATTATTATTTTATGTAGAAAGCTCTATAAATAAAAAAACCAGTAACAAACTAACTATCTACATAATAGTAGTACCATTCAAATTAAGTTTTTAAATTAGAATAATTAGTTATTTTTGTTTTTATGTGTTTACCACAGTATTATATGTAGTAGAAAATTCTTTTGCAATTAAATAACAACGTTAAAAACGAGTGTGAAAATACAAAATTTTTATAGACGTGTAAATCTTTTTTAGAGATTTATATTTCATGCGCACAAGAAAGAGATTTTATCTTTTTCTTCAAAAATACTTTCCAAGTTAATATCATTATACGCGTTAATTTTACAGTCTATAAAACGCTACTGAAATACCAAACATAAAATGTGTTTTATATACATTAAAAAAAAAAAAAAAAAAACTATTTTAATTTAAAGTTTACTGGGTGGAGTAATAATAGAATGAATAATGATATAAAGCGTGAGTGAAAAAAAAAAAAAATAAGAAATTACACAGTTTAATTGAAAGTTATTCATTTTTTTTCACATACATACAACTAAATACAAATAATGTATTGATTTTTATGATTATTTGTACAAAATGATTTCATATTATTTGTACTAATTATAAGACCACTAAAGTGTACATAAAAATATGTGTTTGCGAAAATAAATTTCATAATTTCATTTTAAATATAGCAATAACTAAAATACATTTTTTGAACTCGACCACTTTGCATCGTCGCAAAATTTACGTCATCGCATCCGACATATTAATAATTAAAATCAGTTAACATTCAAACTAAAAATAGTGTACTGTATAATAAAATATTTTAATATGTATTATTAATTATTATTCTTTTATTGTTTATGAAATTTCTTTTTCTTTTTTTTTCTGATCTTTATTCTTTTTTTTAAGCTTACATTTAAACAAATATAAAAATATCAAATTATATTCCAACACTTCGGGTATTCAGTAAAAAATTTTCCAATACCAAGAAAACTCAAATTAAAAATATTGAAAAATATGTGAAATATGCACTTGTATCGAGAAAAAAAAGAGCTAAATGTGCAAAATATGCAAATCAAAGAGAACTGCATACAACTTCTGGTGTTTTTCGAAACGCATTTCTACATTACTTAGCTATGTTTTGAATGATTTTTGAGGTGCATGCGACTCTGCCGAGAGACAAACAACGACGACGACAACGGCTTAACGAGCGCTGTATTACGATAAAAACCTTATCATAGACTATTTCATTATTTAATGCTATTTTGAGTTTAAATAGTGACTCGAAAAAATCTAATTTTGTCCCACTAAATCGACTTTCTGGTACACTGTGTAGAGATGTTGAATTCCATAAATTTAATTCTTGACAAATTTCTTAGAGGAAATTTCATGAAATTTTTGAAATGTGTATAAAATAATACTCGATATAACACTTATTATTTATACATATTTTTTTTTTTAACATATCATACGATTAATAAGAAAAAAAGCTTATTACTTTACAATTTACATACTTATTACATTTGTACAAAATAACTATGTACAAAAACTATTATTCAAATGGTTTTGTACTGAGAAATTTCCCACTTACATCGATCACTAACACTGTGGGGCGGTCTCGTTTTTAACATCGTACAATGAAGAGCGGTCTTCGTCGTTCCGTCTGCAGCTATATAATGTGTAATTATTTCATAGCAAAACCAGTGACTGACTACCACCTGTAGCCATCACGGATCGAACCTCCTCCGATCATCTCATATTTCGGGCCTACTTCGCTCGATAGGAGACAACTGTTGCGCCGCGGCCGGAATGCGGTGTGAGGGAAGTGGTGTGAGGGGAGTGGTGATGAGAGAAAGAGCCGAGATCAACGTGATGTATAGATACGCGTAATAAACATTAGATTGGCGCCATGTCTACACGGAAAAGATATAATAATAAAAAAAAAAAAAAAAAAACGACTTAAGTTGCGCAATCGCCTGTGCTGCGGGCTGTGCTGCAGTCTAATATACACTTTTGGTCTTCGGCAATAACAAACGCGTGTTATAAGCATTATATGTATTATAGTGTAATAAAATAATAATATTATGGCTGGTATATTATTATAATGCCCCCTGGAAGAAGGAGAAAAAAACGTAAGCAACGATCTAGGGTGAAATCGACGAGACGAAGAAGAGTCAACGCTAGACGGTGGCAGTGACACGTTTTTCGAACGTCTTTGATATATATATTATCCAATGGTGTTTTCGTCATCGAGTTACACAGGTTAGGTTACGACGACGACGACGTTAAAATCGTCATCGTTAATTCTCAAATAATAATAATTAGGGAACGGATTTAAATCCTTTCTAAAAAAAAAATAAGATTTAATGCACTCGTATCAAATTTTTATTTATTTATTTTTTTCTGTTTTTTAAATGCACCGAAAAAATGCTCTTAAAATATTATGAAATAATGACAATAACTCAATAGTGCCGTGAGAATTGGGATTAAGATAAAAAATAACTTATCTTTACCTAATTGCACGTATGTACCTAAGTGTCTACACCACCTGTCAACAATAATTTCGTCCGGCGTCACACATTAATTATCTGATCGGTTAAAACTTTAGCTAATTAATAAAAATAATAATAGTTAATTTTTTCCACTTAAAATGAATTTTTTAACCAAATTTTTATGGAATTTTATCCATTCCTGTGTAAAAAATAACACTCAAAAACATAAAAATGTGACTAAAAATGCTCTAAGAATCAAAAAAATTGTTTAAAACGCTAAAAAATGCAAAGTTAAAATGAAATGAACTTTGTGCTTGGAAAGCAATGTTTTCGGGTATTCACACAGAAAAAAATACGAAAATTTCTCATTTATTCCCGTGGGTGATTTTTTAAAAATTAGTAGGGGTACGCTAAAAACATTTTAAAAAAATAGAAGGGGTACTCAATCCCCACCCAACGTCCCATCTCCAAGTCAAGCACTGGTTAGATGGAAGAGACGGAGGAATGATGGTAAATAAACAAAAAAAAAAAAAAAAAAAAAAAAAGAAAGGTGTCATAAGCAGGATTTGGATTTGTATGAATTTTCGTACTAATAGTGAGAGTATGCAGTTCGACGGGTGTAAGAATTATTGTGGACGATTTGTGTAGCAAAGAATGCATAAAAAAAGTTTTATTTTGCATATCAGTGCATATTTTAAGGATGACGGCATATTCGAGGATATTTGCATATTTAAGCATATTTTTTTTTTATAGAAAGTTCATTAAACCAATACATTATTTTATTTGTAACTTCACCGTAAATTCTAGATTATGATTTACGACGTTTACACTGCGTTTGGGAAATAAATCGTATTCCCCAAATTCTACATTTTTTCTGTACACAGTTTGTGTAAAAACTATAATATATTATAATCTCCTTTAGAATCGGTTCACTCGGTTTGTGTTATTTTAACGCTCGGCACCGAGATGACGGCATGTTCTCTAATTAATAATTGCGTGCTGATCAATTTATCCTGCATAAATCTCCTTTTTAAAATTATATTTTTAGCCTTAAATTTTATTTAAACGATTATTAATACCTTGAACTTTTATTATTATTATTATTATTATTAGTAACAAAAGTATATTTTCTATTATTTTATGAACATATTTTTAAAAATATTTTCTGTTTTTTTTTTTTTTTTAAACCGTTATTGTCACTTGATGTTTGCAGTCGAAAAATTATTTAGTGTACCTTTAATGAGTTGTATTTCGATTTATGAAAGAAATTAAAAATATACATGCATATATTTTAGGCAAAATCATATTTTACATATAATTATAAAAAAAAATAAGAGTATATCAAGAAAATATTTAAAGGTTTTTTTTTTGTGTTTAAATACACACTTTTTTACACTTTTTAAGTGCATATAAACATCAGATACTAGTAATAAGTGTCTCTGTGCAGTGGTAAACAAATACGGCTAATTAAAATTACTAATTTGCCAAAACTTTTTTATTTTTTTTTCTCTTCCTCGGGATTATACGTCACCCCCCCCCTCTAAACTGGGTGTCTATGCCACTCCGGTTGAGAATAACTATTTTACGCACTGGCACAAATAAAATAAAATAAAAATTGGGGGAGGGGGCTTGGAT
>JAIPRM010010551.1:0-13671 GCA_025469315.1 Stegophylla sp. TES_Ste_2020
TCCTTCGTTCAGAATCGTTTTACTGAAGAAATGATTTATCGTTTCTTTAAAATTTAATACGCCCGTCAAGAGAATACCACCCGTCGTGCGAAGTACACCCATCGTGCGAAGTATGTCCGGCTTTCTTTCAATTCATACTTAATGAAAATTTAACTACTACAGATAGGTATAATAATAATAATATTTTGGTGAATGCGATTTGTGTGAAACACTTTGCTGTCTCGTCAAAATGTCGTCTTTCTCTTTTTGGTTTTTTTTTTTTTTTTATTGTTCTAATTCGCAGTATTTTATGTTATACGTTATTTTTGTTCATCTTATACAAATGTAATTCTCGTAAAATTAAACATACCCACAACAGTATTCCATTCGAGGAACGAATAAATACTCGCGATACGAAATATGTTCGAATTATTATTATTAATTATTATTATTATTATCATCAGTGTTACTTTTTCATTCTCGTGTGTCGGTAATTATTATTACTGGCGACGCGCCAACGCGGAGTGTTTTTTTTTTTTTGGTATTTTTTATTTTTTTTGTCATCACGCCCACTGATTTCGTTTCTGTGTATGAGATTCGTGAATCGCGCAGCAGCACTACGATTGCAATAATTATTGTCTAAATTTAATCCAACGCGCGAACGCGTAATACAACAATATTGTGTACGAAATTTCGACGGCGTTTAATACTTTCAAAACGGAATTTCAACGACGACGACGAATAATTCACATTGATATGCGTCGTTTTACGTGCACTCACACGCAGTGGCGTGAAAAAAAAAAATGTTCCACCTCCTCTCTCTCGGACGACAATGAGTTTCGTCGTTGAATTATACGAGAAATAATGTGAGCTGTAAATAAAACACAACGCGTCGTAATTGATATCGTGTTACCGAGATTAATTATTATTATTGAAACAGACGGAAAATTATTCTTACTCTGCGAGTTCCCGAAACACGCGGTTAGTTTCACAGCAGAATTTAATAGCTATCACTGATTTTACGGCGTGTCGAATGAGTTCCGTGGCCACCATGATATATTATCGGCGGCATGTAAATATTTTCGAACACGGATTTTTTGAAGGATAACGAACCTCATAAGAATCATAATTTTATTACATTAATTTCAAAAATAAAAATAAACGTTTCTTACAATCCACTTCTCTCAACTTTCAAAATAACCATTTTACTAAGCATTTTTTAAAGACAAATCAAAAAAAAAAAAAAGACTTAAACTAAATTTAAAGGAAATTAACCAGGTTAGAACATGCCAAATTTTTCAAAAATTAAATTCAAATTTTTTTCTTCTCCTCTTAGGATACACTTTTTGAGAACTTCTAAATAGCCATTGTATTAAACATACATTAAATATACAAACATTTAACAGATAATTTAAAAAATGTGCATACTTTTTAATTTTTTTGTTTTTATTAATTATACATTTGTTTCAATTAAATACATAACAATTTCAAGGATCCAAGAAATAATATTAAGAATTATTTTAAATAAATTATGAACAAAGCACGTATAAGCATATAATAATTAAGAATAAATTGAATGTAAAAATAATTTGCACTCTTTTAATAAAATACTTTTATAACACATTTTTCTCTTTTTCAAACATAACATAACAATTTATTTATGTAATTTAGGTATACTGGTAGTTAGTTTTCTTTTATCATCACAATAAAAACAATTATTATAATTTTTTACTCTCAGTTTTACATCATTTTTAATTAAGTTAATGTTAGTAAACACAAATACATTATTTCTGTTTAACAAATATATGTTTTTGTTTATTAACATAGAAATATTATAAAAATAGGTAGGGAACGCGTAAGTTACTGAATAGTCCACAGCTGATCACTTAAATAAAACTGGCACACAGACACTGCATTTCAAGCTATTCGACCATTGGATCCTAAATTATTTTTAACATTCGTACTTGTTACAAGTAAAATATAATAATAACGAAAATAAAGAAGCAATCTAATAATTCTCAATTTTAAAATAAAATTCATTCAAATAAATTTTCATAAATAAAACAACTATTTACCTTAGACAATTCTACAATTAGTTCATATAAAATTTATCAGGATAAAATTATCCAGATAAACTCCAACATTGTTGAGGATCAGTCTATATTATATTAGTACCAAAAAAAAAAAAAAACCTATTTTGGCATAAAGTTACAATCAATGATTAAAACGATAATAGTAATAATCAATTGGCGGTGAAATTCAATTTTATAAACACATTTTAATCTCTCCCAAACATTTTACTCAATCAAAATGTTAAATCAAAAATAGTTGTTATAAAAAAAAAATAATAATAATAATAAATAACACTCCTTAACTATATAGCGTGAAATCATTTATTGATCTCGCGATGATTTCGAGATAATCAAATTTGTACGTGTTCAATTTTTTTTTTGCAAACAGGTGGTATAGACCTTTGACGAGGATTCTGTGAAAGTCAAACGCGAAATTTCGCGACAATTAAGTCCAACGTCATATTTTTCGGAGCCGAAAAGTTTCGCGAAAAACTTTTTGGAATTTCAGTTTCACACAACTTCCACTTTTCGTAATATTTCATTTTAAAACGATATACACTCGTAAACGCACTTACCACCGAACACGTCTTGTTCTAAACGAGTGTTTTTCGATTTTATTATACCAGCACGCACTTTTGGCACGTTTACTATTTATAACATACTAATTACTGTTGATAACATTATAATATTTCATTTTTTTATTTTTTTATACTTTCTCAAACGTCTTAAACTGTTCTTTCCGAGCTCCGTAACGCGTTTAATTAACACACGGACTCTTAATGACTCTAAATTTTATTTCGCGTTTTTGGCTTTTGTAATATTTTCCTATACGTTATTTGGTACATTAATAAAGTTTTATTATACGCAATAAGAGAAAATTAACGAGTTCTTAAATTTTTCTTCATTTAAAATAATCGCGTCAGAATATAATGCCAGAAACATTATATATTTTAAACGTATAAATAATAATCGATCATTAATTGTAATTTTAATATAAAATTTAAAATTAAAGTGATCTTCGCAATTTGACTATTACTTATGCATTTTTAGGACATAACAATTTCATTTTTCTTGGAGGGAAGGGATATTTTTTGATTGTTTGAGGCACGGACGGGCAACAGGTAGATCGACATTGACTGGTGAATGGTGACTTTATTTTATTTTTCAACGAGTTATTTTCAGAATATTATGTTAAACACTAATATTAATTATATGTATAGAGTTCTTTACACATTTTCGATATTATTTTGATTTGAAAATAATATCACTATATTAGTATTAACATAGAATTTATAGCAGTTAACAATTAGGTAGATATTAAACATGAAAAAAAATAATAATAAATAAAATATTGTATGATAGTAAAATCTTTTAAATTATTTTTGAACTTTCTTATAATTTATATCATTATAAGAAAGATATTGTATAATTTTTATTCATTGTTTATAATCTAAATGCGTTGTATTTTTCTATTTTCAGCTCGTTTCATCTAACTGTGTGATACGAATTCAAAAGAGTTACCTGACAAAATCCAAAGAGGGATGCGAAAGAGCCGTATGCTACGCATATCTACGAGTAAGTGTAACAAACATAATTAAAAATTATTGAGTATTACTTGATTTTTCGTTGGACGAAAATTTCGAAGATTCGATGTGAATGGATATCGACCGCGACGGCCGAGAAAAATCTCACAAGTCAATAGAGTCCATTTGAGTTTGCCAACCCCCCGGTTTAGGGTGACGACTGCACCCGGTCCATATTAATTGCTGACAAGTTACGTTTGCACATACGAGTACAATATACAATAATGATCTATCTATTTTTTTCTTATTTGCGCGGATGATCTCTGAAGAACAAAAAAAAACCGGACAATCTTCGCACCGTGGGTATTCTTGGCCCCGCGAGTGGTATGCTCTTGTTGGATGTATTTCATTTTAAAGAAACGATAATTCATTTCTTCAATAAAACGATTCTGAGCGGAGCTTCAGTTTATTCGATTCAATTTTAATTGAAAAATTATAAACTTTGTTACTATTTATACTTTTTAATTTTTTTAATCGGCCAGTTTAATATTTCAATATTAACTGAGAAGAGAAAAAAAATTGTCGCATAACATTAAACATTTTCCTGTATCAAAACATTTCTTACATTATTGTCTATCCGTGTGAATATTTCCTTAAAGTTTGGATGAAAAAAAAAAAAACAGTTTTATTAGCGTTTTTGTCAAACAAATTTCGTCTAGTTCAGCTTCAAAGTTTTTTTGAGAGAATTATTGAGAATTTCGAAAAACGACTTCTTAAAAGCGCAATTTATGATTCCAAAACTTTGCTGATCGAAACTTACGGACGAGTATTTCTATTAGAAAAAAAATAACGTTTACGGGGAAGAATAAAAGAAATAAATTTAAAACGAAAAAATGAATATCACATCGTAAGAACAACATAACTGGAGGAGCTCGGAATCTAAAACGTTTCCGTTCTCAGCCCGAAAACAGTTTGGCCACGTCTGCAGCTCGCTCATTAGTCGCATAACACTGTGCACCGGTTACACACGCGCGCGTGCGAAAACAACAAACGTTCCGCCTGCCGTCTCCGCGGGTTTAAGGTCAAACCCGGATATTCTCAACGACCGGCAGCGCAAAAAAAAAAAATAAATAAATAAATAAATAAAATCCGGCGCACACGGACGCGCTGAGATTTTTAAAAATGTATAAATACGTCGCGGCCGTAATTTTCAATACCGTTTTATTTTCGTACAATATAATAATAATAATAATAATAATATAGTGTGTAAACCGCAACGGTCGTCTGACGGCCACAACGCGCGTCCAGTGGTGAAATAAAATTAGTCTCGTGGTGTGTTCGCTCCGGCGACAGGAAAACACTTTCCCCTCGTTTAGTGTCTCGGTGGCGGCGCTCACAAATTGGGTCTGCGTAAAACGCGTGTAATTATCGACATGGGTTGAAAACGATTTTTCATAACGCGTTGTAAAATCAATGTACTGCTAGCACTTAATTAGGTATTCGTTGTTTTTTGAAAACATTCGAATGGCAATGAACTAAATATGTAAACATGAAAATTTTCATTATTTTTTTTTTTTTTTTTTTTTTTGTACTGATATTTTCAAAATTTTGATTTTTCCACATGATTTATTAAGTTTATTTATAGTGTGATATAATTCCAATGAATTATAGTCATCCCGCATAATTATTTTTTTTCAATAATGTACCGAATAAACAAATACAAAATAGAGAAGTACTAAAAAATACCAACTTTTTATGCTGTTTTTGCTCATTAAATAATATGTAAAGGTTGTACAAAAATTATCAAACGTTAGATTCAAAAGTATCCGATATGTGCCACAAGTTGGCCTCCCTGATCTAGAGACTGGTTTCTGGTCGACATTTTTGGACAAAAGTCACAAAGTACATACGAAATGTTTACAAAAAAAAAATAATAAAAAAGTAATCATCAATGTAGGAATGCTTCTTCGCTCCACTCAAAATATAAAAATATTAATTTGCATTGTTATAATAATTAATTTAATAATATGTCTTCTTTTGTGAATTCATAAGAAATAGCTTATAAAACGCATCATAAAAAATTCAATTGCTAATTAGTTGTAAAAACACGTAAACGTAGTAAAAAATGAAATCATATTTTGGCATAAAATTGAACGCACGACAGAAAAAACCGATCGTGAATTTATAGGATTTATAATTCAAATTCAAACGTGTGTTTATACTTTTATTAAAATTCTGTAGGGCACTTGAACTCCCCCCCTCCCCCTTATGTGTGCACACGTTTATCATTGTGTGGTCGACCGAAAATTATAGAAATTTAATTTTAAAAACATCCCATTAAATTTTGCATTTGAACACTATGCAAGTATTCACTGTATTTCAGTTTAAATTTTGTCAAATTAAAAAAAAATCTACATTAAAATTATTTTTTATTTTTGGTACAAAGTTAGATATGGTATTGCGTGACTACACTTTACACCAACGCCAAGAATTCACCAAGCTTCATTTACAATTTTTATGCTGATGCATTGTTAAACATGGCATGCTTAATGTTAGTAGCGAGGATAGCTAAAAAGAAAAAATTTCAAAAAAAATTGAGAAGAAAATTAAAAAAGTATCGTTAGTAACAACATTTAATTGTAAATAGTCATTGAAATGACAGTTAAAATCGAATTTTTTTTATCATAGGTATCACTGCACTTGTGATGCACTCTAACCAAGAGTAACAATTTTAACAAATAAAAATAGAGAAAGAGAGAGAGAGAGAGAGAGAAGGTTTGCTAACTCTAACGTAGCAAATAATTTACTTTGACCCGGCAGCGACGTACGGCTAGTATAGTATTATACAATACGATTTGGCAAAACATGACGCAGTATTGCCCAGTCGTCGCCGGGAGATATGAGGTTGATAAGTTCCAAATATTTTCAAGCGAAACTTTTCATGAAATCCTAAAAGTTTCGAGGCCATTGAAATGAAAACTTTTGAGTACGAAAATGACACTTAAAATACCGCGTAAATTGATTGTATTAAATAATATCTACACAAGACGTACAACCACTGTAGAAAATGATTAAATCAGAAATGACTCTAATAATAAAAAAAACAAAAAAAAAAAAAAAACATCATAAAATTCGTTGTCCGTCTTCCCAGTTGCATGTTTGGTGAAAAATCTTTGAAAATAATACGTGTATTGACTGTTGAATTACTTTTTTTTTGGTTTCTAATTTATAGGGCTACGTTTTTAATGCCCTACACGAATGGAAAAATGTTTCAAAAAATTTAATTAGAAGTGTCTTTAAAAAGGCCTTTTAAATAGTGCTTTTAAGATTTATAATAACTTCAATAATAATGTAACAAGTGTATTATTTTAAGTGTTTTTTCGGACATTTTAATTAGTTTTAATTAAGTGAGTAGATATTTTGACATGTAAATCATTCGTTATGAAATAATAATACAATACATATAATTTTACAAAAACCTTAAGCCTTAAACGACTCGAATCTCACATATAGGAACTGAAAACATTCGTCGTGATTATTACGTTTAAACAAATTGAATTTTGGTGCGTTTGCAATATTGTAAACAATTGCTTTCCACTGCTCGTTTTTCTCGAAACACACATTTCATAGCATTGCACATTTCGCACATTCGCGTTAATTACGACCGAAGAAATACAATCATAAGAACTTAACTGAAAATACGATTTTATTGTCTCGCGTTACCTTGAAACACAGATAAAAATCATAATTTTTATCGTTTGCACGCGCGATAAACTAACCGAGTTAATCCTGGTATTGCATTGTAAATTATGTTTTTACCAAAACGAACTAACGCAATGGTTTCCAACATTTTATTTATTCTATGCCCGCTTGTACGTTTCAAAAATGTCATTCCCCCAATCAATAAGTTTGTTTGCTTTTTTTTTTTTTTTACTTTCTTAACTTTCACTTACCAATCGTTTTATCATTGTACGAATAGATTATTCAAAATAACTATAATTTGACTACGTTTTTTCTACCATTAACTATTGAATTTTATTATTAAATATGTACACATATAAAACGACTCATTAATAACTAATATTAAACGGAAGAATACGTAATTAAATAGAAAACAGAAATAATAAAATATTATATTATAAAACGTCAACACCAATTAAATAATACTGAATTTAAAATTCATTATTTGAACAAAATTAACAAAAAAAATTATCTTTGTTCCATCATCACTGTATTCTTCCCCCCCCCCTCGGCCCGGTATAGTATCAGAATTCCCCCTTCCCCATTCGGGAAAAACCGCACAAATTGATTGATTACGTACTAATTAAATAATACTAAATTTAAAATTCGTTATTTTAACAAAATTAACAAAAAAAATTATCTTTGTTCTATCATCACTGTACTCCCCCCCCCCAGTATTATAAAAATATTATGACACAATACCCCCCTCACCAGTCGGAAAAAACCACACAAATTGTTTGATTTCGTACGCAGTCATACGGATTATTGAGGTATAACCACGAGTATGGTATGCCCCAAGATCTTTGAGTTTAGGTACGTTGAAATCCGGTTCGCGGCTTTCATCGACAAACCCTTTTAAACCGCATTGTTTCCCCGCACCGCGTTCTAATGATTTATGATATTTCATCCAAACGCCGCCTGTTTCGGTCGTCCGTCGGGAAAACCTAAACAATAAATCATAACGGCAGTGTTGGCGCGATAATAGGTCTGCGCCCGCCTAAGTCGGCGCGAAAACTTAAGGGTGGCGAAATTTTACTAGAGGTCTTCGACACCTCTAAAATGTAAATTTTCGTTCGTCCGACACGACTTTTTCCGTTGATAATCTTCTGTTAGAAATTCACATAAACGAAAAACAAACAAACAAACAAGCAAAAAACGTTACATAAAGCTTATGGCCTATTAGTGGTGCTTTTGTTGAAATAATATTTACTCGACATTAACCCTCATTTGCATACCTGATTTCACTGGATTTTCGAATGAAATAATTTAAAACGTACAAAGTTTATAGACGTACCAACACTTTATAGACGTATTTACCGTGTTTACATAAGTAACTCAAAATCGACTCTTACGATTCTCTATTCCTATTTCGAATCGTTACGCGTTAAAAGAAAGCTAATGAAAACAAAACGCTTTATTTTCATCAAAAGCGGGACATATTTCGCACCACGGATATTCTTCACTCCTCGGGTTAGATACTCTTAGCGGGTGTGTATAGTTTTAAAGAAACGATAAATCACTTCTTCAATAAAACGATTTTGAACGAAGCAAGCTTCTAATGTAAATATATAATAACAGTTGTCAGATTTAACACACCTACAAGAGTATCTGTCCCGAAAAGCGAAGAATATCCGAGGTGCGAAGTATTTTCCTGCTTTCTTGTCTATACCTTACTTTACTTTACTTTTTTTTTTTTTTACCAAATAATTAAAGAAAAGGGGAAAACATTATCTATGACAAAAAAAGTATTAGAAGAATTTCCAAATTTTTTGATTCGAGTGGAACGAAAAAACTAGAAATTTTACATTGATTTTTATTTTTTACATACACACTTTTTCGTTTAGAAATACTTGTCCGAAAATTTCGACCAGCAATTTTTTGAACCCAATTCGCCTCTAGATAGTACTTTTGAGAGGTCATTTTTCGAAATTTGCGAAAAACTAACAAATATTTGACGAAAAACTCTTAAAAACACTCTTAAAATATATTTTTTTAATCCAAATTTTCCCCGTAACACAGTTATAAAATATTAAAAAGAATAATGTATTTCAAATATATTATAAAATTTAATAAATAACTGCTTATCAAAAATAACTATCTACTGATTAACTACTGTGATTACAGATAAACAAATCTTGGTCACAACAATGAAAAATGAGATTCCCATTAATATCTGTCCCGAAATATCTGGCAATTAATATCTGTCCAGTGTAATACTTTCCCGTTCGATACCTATCCTGTAAAATAACATTTCTATTTAATATCGGTCCCAATTTTTGCAATCCTGAAAAATATTATCTTAATTAAAACCGTTCCGGACATTTATTTTACTGATTTATAACATTGTAGTTTTTACGATTCCTGTTAAAGGAAATGTCCGAGGAAATGCTATCCCTGTATCTATCCATTCGTTAACCATAATATTATTTAGAAATATCGTTCTTCCTTGACATGACATTCCAGAAAAATATCTCCCTGAAAATTACAGATCTCTAAATGCATGCTCGTGGTTTATACGTAGACTCCGGTACCGACTTAAAAGAACTCTCCGTATTTATTGTCACGTACACATTAACGACCGACACGTCGTAATATATTATCAATAATATTTTTAATTAATTCTCGTTTTTATATCCTGATTAATAATCTTCGCGATTTCTAAACTTTTATACTAACACGTTAATTAAAATCGTTATCAAAGTGTGATTTCAACTAATTTCTTATCACTCCTCATTGAGGAGTCCTCAGTATTCTTGATTTGGTGCCTACACGCACTTCATGTACCTACATTTTTTTATTATTTTGCTACAACTCTCTGAACACTAAAAAATCTGACCACTTTTGGGGGTAAATTTAACATTATCGAATAAATTGATTAATTTTTGATAATATTAGCTGAAAATTTAACACAACCTGACTCACATAAATGTTTAATTAACTTGAAGAAATCTAGAAAATCTGAAAGCGAGTTTTTGATAATATAATCGTTTAAAGTTAGAATTTATATGAAATTTGTCATTTTAACGTAAAACAATCATTCCTTTTACAATCAAAACTAAATTTGAAATTTTAAGTAGGCTCAACATTTATTTTTACCAAAATCAAATGTTTTTCTACACGCGGTAAAATTTTCATGAAATTTCGCCACTGAATAATTTTTCACTAGCATTTAAATTTTAGAACTTCGGTTCAAGTAACGATGTTAATCCAAATAATAGCAGATTTCTCTTTTGCTAATTAATGCAAAAGAATCAAAAGATATTCAATTTATTGTTTTTATATATAGAACGGGTGATCTTTTACCATTTTACTCGTTTATTAGTCTTTTACAAATGTCATTAGTGACAAATTTTAATCACAAGAGCTTCAAACCTGAAAACGTAGAAAAAATAATGATTTTCACAAATTCTGAAACGAACGCAGATTGTTCTGTTGTTGGCCATTTCAAAATCATGAAAATATCCCGCACTGTGCAAAGTATGACTGTCTTTAAAAAACAAAAAAAAAATGTTTACAGGGCAGATCAAAATTCAAAATCGCGTGGGGGGGAGGGGACGCGTGAGTGAAATTCACGAGTATGACCGCGAGTTTATGTAAATGATTGAAAAAATACAATATTATACTTAACAGTATAAACAGTATATAATAGTGTGTACACGCGATCTCGGTGAACAAGCCTTTGGCGGCGAGTGCAAAAATAACACGAAAACAGATTGTGGCTGTACTATTTATAAAAAAAAAAAAAATTGTCAGTGAACGGGGAGGGGGAAGAAGTTATACGCGGGATCGTGTGTGTGTGTGTTTGTGAACAATTTCAACCGTTTCCTCCGAACGCCGGAAGTGGGTGTTTGACCGTGAAAACGAAAAACGCACAAATCCGTTTATATAAGTATAATAACAATAATAATAATAATAATAATAATAATACGATCGAATCGTCCAATCGGATGGGACAATAAGCCCGAGAGTTCGGCTTTTCGACACGTTCGGTAGCTACTCAAACCGTGAACTCAAAACGTGAATTCCAAAACGTTTTCTCTCGGGATTCTGAACGGGAAACGACGGACCCGTACAAATGACCCTACGGAATCGTCTCGCGAATCGCTACTTCCGCGATGGCGTAGAAGTAATACATACACACATATATATATATGTATTACAATAAAGCGTGTGATACGAAGCGGATAAACGAATAAATCACGAGGAAAACAACGTACTATTATCTTTTGCACTACCACGATATAATAATAATACCATTACACACGGTGTCCCAGTACGATTTGACAAATGCACTTACTTTTGTGGTATTAATCATATTTAACTTCTTTTATTATTATTATTATTATTGTTATTACTACAGCATTGCACTATGGAAATATAGTAAAAAATTTATCTATTTAAAACCTAAATTACCAAATTTTTAATTGTTATACTAAAATCGTAGAAAAAAGTGCAATGTGGCCATTTTGAATATCTTATTTCTAGAAAAATATCTAATAAAAGTTAATCCGTTCGTTTTCTGCTATTGTGTTTAAGTTTGCGAATAGTTTAATAATATTTCGTCAAACACAACTATAATAATCTATTAATTATTGGTGATATTATGAGACGAATAATTTAACAAAAATTATTTTAATATTTGTTTATTAATTTACATTCTGACAAATCATAATCAATAAATAAAAACGAACTTCGTACTCGTGATAGGTAATAATAGTTTATGAACATTTCTAACCTAACCTAACCTAACCTAACCACCTTGAAGAAGCCAACTTGATGACTTGTTTATTGATTTTTGACTACATGTCTGTTTTCAAAAATTTCGAATCAAATTTGAAAAATGTATGTAAAAAAATTTAAAAAGAAAGGTTCAGACCAGACATTGTTGGATCCTTAGTTGCGTGGGTGGTAAGGGGAAAGAGGTTGCTCTAGATTAATTTAACCTACGGGTGCCAAAAAACCAAGTACACCACTGCGTACGATTATATCACGCGGTCTACGGACGGGATTCATTATAATATTGTTAAGTGTTTAATAAAAACCAAATCGTGCAAACACCGTTAATACGGTTAATATCATTATAATATTACTATATTATGATAAAAAAAAAAATGTATAAGCATTTTGTTTGCGATAAAAATCCACTCATTATTTCGAATAATTATTATTTGTAACATTTATAAAATGAAATTAAACTATTATATCACGCGAATATCGTGAACACGGGTACAAATAACAATGTAATTAGGATCGAGTGTAATTAATTCAATATTCGTCTCTTTTACGCTGTTTGTTGAACGGCTTAACGCGGTCCAATGAGGAATTATAAGCTTATCCGAGTGACTTTCTCTTCAATTCAACGGCCAAGACAATAATTGTTTTATTCTCGTCTGCGCCAGTCTCGTATCTTTTTCTCCAGTGTCTGCCGACGTCTGATTACTATCGGTCTGCCACTGATGCGTCCAGGATGTCTTTTATTCCTTCTGTCGTAACATCCTTCGGTAATCGCTACTGGAATTAATCGAATTTATGGTCGTTTTAATTATAAATATATATATATTATAATTAATTAATGTTAATTACAATTAATATGTCATTAAGTTTAATAATAATATTTGTTTTTTATATAATATGTTCATTTTGAACGCTATGAGCATTTATAATCATTATTGCTTTTCCTAAGGTATATGAAATCGCATTTGGCCGTTTCATAATTCTTGTGGAAAATAAAAAAAATACATACAGTATAATACTATTATACATAAATAGTAAGTGTGTAAATAAATCTGTAATGAAAATATTACAAACCATAATGCATGCGATCGAGTATTTATGCCGAAATGTGCGAATTAAATAATAGTATATTATTATGCGAAATCGATTGGAGCCGATTTGACACCGTCTAATCAAAGAGTGATAAATCTTACTTAATACACAAACTTAGTATTCAAATTATAAATCACAGTCTCTGCCCGTGGTATTTCGTTCGACCTTCCGTCGTCTATACGTACACCTAAAACTACACCACACGGTTCCCAACCGTTTTTCCATCGTAGCACGTGATTATTATTAATTATTATAATAAGTTCCGTATAAACATTAATTTCTGTTTGTCGGTAATAACGAGTACTCTGGCACGATGATGCATTAACGTCGCAAACTAAATCCCTCCCCCCTGACGCTGATATAAGATAATATCGTCATTATTCATCGTTATTACTATGATTATAATATATTGATAACTAATTCATTTTTAATTACCTATTCCTAAGTATATTATTAAAAAAAAAAAAAAAAAAAAAAATTAAAATTATGTTAATTTAAATACATATATTTTTTTTTTAAAAGTTTTAGTA
>JAIPRM010010552.1:0-13670 GCA_025469315.1 Stegophylla sp. TES_Ste_2020
TCGCATTATTAAAAAAAATATTGAGAAATTCGAAAAATGACCTCTCAAAAGTACCATCTGTGTTCGATTTTGGATCTATAAAGTTACTGATCGAAACTTTTGGACCAGTGGTTCTATACGAAAAAGTGTTCACAGAGAAAGAAAAAAAAATAAATAAAATAAACATCATTGTAAAAACATAAGCTTCTTCACTAACGTTCAGAATCTAAAAATCGAATACGCAAGTGGATAGATAACCATGATGGTTGTATGTGCTATAATTATGGTTATAGATAAGAGATACCGTGGCTATGATATTTATACATAGACCTTATACTTATACCTTAGTATAAGGTCTATGTATTTATATTGTCTATAAATGGTATACAACGTCATATAACTTATTATATTTTTGTGGGAATGATACCATAGACAGAGAAATATGATGTTATGAAACAAATTTAAAACATATTATACATATAAACATATTATATATCTATGTTAAAAATTAAAAGTTAAATAAAGTTATTTTATTTATTAGATATATTGTTGGAATTATTTATAATAATTATTGTCACAGTAAAATTGTATTTGTAGTTATAAAAATTGTTAGAAATCATTTACTTAAATTTTAAATGATGATCGAGCAAAGCATTCAAAAAATGTTGAACTGTCTATTTATTTATAATCTGGTTACACTATTCTTTATTGATATATACAGGTACTTTTAAAATTATGACTTGCTGAAGATGAAACTACTGATCGGTGAAATACAGGTAAAGCGTGGAGTATTTTATTTGTGAAATCCTTAAATGTGAGGTTTGTTCTAAAAAATTGAAATTCAAATTTCGCTCCTCCCTGGAAGATGAACTGAATACGCCCCTGCCTAATGCCCATATTTATAGCCAGTTGTACAAACGTTATATTTTAATTTGTAAACATTGATATTATTTGTAATCTATTTAAAGTATAAGTCGTCAGTAAAATGGTTGGAAAGATTTTATATTCTGAATGAAGTGAAGAAGCTAGTGTTTTTACAATGATGTTTATTTTTTTTTCTGTGTACAGCTTTTTGTATGGAAATACTGGTTCAAAAGTTTCGATCGGTAACTTTTTGAAATCGGATTTGCCACTAGATTGTACTTTAAAGAGGTCATTTTTTGAATTTCTCAATTCTTCAATTTTTTTTTGGAAAAAACTACACAAAATTTGACAAAAACGACTCGGAAACCATAATTTTTTGATCCGAACTATATGAAAATTTAAACATAGATAGAAAATAATATAAGAAAGATTTTGGGGCAAAAAAATTTTGAAAATCTGAAAAAAAAATTTTGGAATTTTTCTAACGTTTTTTTTCTCATTTATTTTTTATATTATTAACTTCCTTCGTTCAGAATCGTTTTAGTGAAAAAATGATTTATCGTTTCATTGAAATTCAATACACCCGTCAAGAGAATCCCACCCGTAGTGCGAAGAACACCCATCGTGTGAAGTATGTCCGGCTTTTTTCTCCTGCAAATATTATACAACGTACCATACAAATATTATAGAATGAACGCGAAGCCTTTCGAGGCGCGAGGCCTTGGGCAAGTGCCCCGGTTGCCCTGCCCTCGGTACGGCACTGAGCCAAATATAATAATTTGTATGTTCAAATTTAGCATAATAAGTGTTTAGAGTGCTGGAGTAACGTTACCCTAGCCCCTCCTATAAAAAAATCGATTTTTTTGGAGGTACGAGTCGCATATAATTTCTGAAAATGGTCATACAAATTCATACAAATTACGTACTAATTATTTGCATATTCAAATTTAGCATAATGAGTGTACATAGGGTTGCAGTTGGGAGAGGCTGGAGTAACGTTACAATACATAGTTATAACTGTTATATCGTAGATACAGGCACAGGCACGCAACTAGACATTTTTACATTAGGGGGCCAACATTATTTGGCTCTATTCTAATTTTTGTATCTCTTCTTAATTTGTCGACTTCGTTTTCAAATCTTACTTTGCCGACTAATTAGCATAAAAAAAGCTAGTAAGGGGTATTTGAAATTTTTAGTTTTCAATATATTCAAAATATTGTTCAAAATTGCAATTTTTCCACATCATATCTTCTTTAGTCGTCATAGACATTTTAGATTCTGGACAAAATTCAGTGTCGGGTGTTTTGGTAGATATACTGGTTCAAAAGTTTCGATCAGTAATTCTATAGATCGGAAATGTTGAAAAATTTTTTGGTAAGTTTTTAATTCATACAATTTTAATGTCTGAATATTAAAACTTGAAAATTTAGTACCTACAAACATATACACGTGTATTACTAACAGTACTGAAAAAATCTTAAAAATCGAAGGTCAAGTTTTTGTTTCATAACTTGGTACATAGATAAAGAATTACAAGACGAATCTTTTGATGCAATAAATTTTTTTACGGACGAATAATTGAAAGTTTTATAAGGTTTTCATTAAAAAAAATCGGAAAAAAAAATTGAAAAATTCTGGAAATTCTGGAATTTAGTAATAACTTCCAAAATAATAGAGATAGAGACTTGAAACTTTCACAAACTACTAGAAATAGTCACGCGCATACATCATAAAGTTTCAAAATTATTTAACCAATGTAATTTCGTTTCTTATTCTCAGTTAATAGTGGGATATATTGGCTAACTAGCACAGTAACAAATAATTTTTTTTTTTTTGTAATGATAGTAAATTTAATAATTTTCAAGTTATTATCTTACATTAACTGAAGCACCTCTCAGTCTCATTTTATTGTCATTAATCATAGTTAGTTTTTTTTTAATTTAACACACCTGCCCAGTTCCACTAGAGATGCAAAGAATAATCTGTTTGCAAAGCCGTACTCAGACTGATCGGTTTTTCCTGTCATTTGTCCGGGGCCCGATTCTTAACTTATTTTGAGGAGCCTGGATCTACGGAAAAAAAAGTGTGTACTTTGCTCGTTGTGGTGTCTTTTGCAACTTAGGTGAGATACTCTTGACTAGTGTATTGAATTTTAAAGAAGCGATAAATCATTTCTTCAATTATATAATTCTGAACAAAGGAAGTTAATATTATAAAAAACGTGTACATTTTCGCGCATGCTCCACCATAAAACTAAACTATAACAATACGACAAAGGCTGTACAATGTTATACTGAGTGAGTGAAATTCGTAAATCATTAATGTAATAAAGTGAGATTTTATATGGACTTTAATTATTATATTATATTATTCGCCTAAATATGAGCATCTTCAAGACTCAATAATTAAATAAATAAAATAGATAATTCATTTTATTAGTGAATATTATAATATTATTATATACACTGAAGAGTATGTAACTATTTATTAATAAATATGTATACGAATTACTCCATAAACACAATCGACATCGTTTATAAATAATAAAAACAAATAGATTGGGGGGGAAATAGTACTGCGATAACAAATCATATTTGTCGACAATTTGTCAGTTCAATAGAGATACTGATCGAAATTTTTGTACAAGTATTTCTCTACCAAAAAGTGTTTCCAGAAAAGAAAAGAAAAAATAAATAAATAAATAAACATCACTGTAAAAACATAAGCTCATTCACTTCAGATTCTAATATTTAAATTTACTTCGTTTTCCATAATACATATATATTTAATATTATTGTATATATATATAATTTTTTTTTTTATATACCCGTTTGAAATTAGAATTTCGACGTAAGTACCTCTCTAAAGTACCATCTGGGTACGATTCTGGATCTATAGAGATATTGATGGAAACTTTTGGACAAGTATTTCTTTACGAAAAAGTATTTCCAGATAGAGAAAAAAAATAAACATCATTGTAAAATCATAAACTTTTGCACTTCATTCAGAACATAAAAATAAATTGTGAAAAATATTTCATATGATGGCATTATTGAACTTGTTTCTATAAAATTAAGAAAAGTGTCATTATATTAAAATTGAGTTAATAGCTAATAAAATTTTAAAATCATATGGTTCATATTAAATTTATGAATCGTAAAAAGTAACCTATTTTCATGATGAGATATTGATTTATATTTCAAAGTATATCAGAGTTAAATGCATTATGCATTTATCAAAGGTTATTACTTATTAGTTATTATATACTATCGTATATTTCGGTTAATAGTGGATACTCAACATTTTTTCATAAATTGAAATTATGTTATAAGCATCTTTTGGGAAGGGGGTGGAACTATAATGATTTGCTGGAGACATCAATTAACCTACATAGAGTCCTAATTATACGTTGTTTCCATAATTAAACTATATCACATTATGATGAAACGTTTTATACCGTCATGTCTTTTTTTAGATTCTAAACGAAGTGAAAAAGCTTATGTTTTTACAATGATGTACATTTTTTTTCCTTTTTTTTCTTTCTCTCCTTCTGAAAACAATTTTTCATATAGAAACACTTGTTTAAAAATTTAAGTCAGTAACTTAAAAAATCCAAAATCATACCCAGATAGTACTTTAGAGAGGTAATTTTTCCAATTTCTCAATACTTTTTCCAAAAACGGGGAAAAACGTCAAAAAATTGACAAAAAAAGGCAGAATATGCAATTACTGCAATTTCTGTAAAGTTTAAAATTACTTTTTGACATAACTTATAAAATAATGCAGCTAGGAACTTGAAATTTCACCAACCACTAAAAATTATTACGAGAACATTTCGACGAATAATTAAACATTTTACAAGGATTTGAGTAAAAAAAAATTTGAGGAAATACAGACAGATATTACAAAATATCTATGGATGTGTTATAAATTGTTGCTGAAGGTTGATAATGTTTCATTGCATCTTATGTATTTTCGACGTTGAATACGATAGTGTGAATTATAATCCATGTCTAACAATGGTTTTCTAATTACTTTATTCTATTTTGAAAATTTCTGCATGTGGTGCAGTGGTACGACGAACTGTTATGATGCAACAGTGCCGAGGTTCGATTCTAATCCAGCAGTCCGAATTTTTAGCATTTTTATTTTATATTTATTAACTTCGTTAGTTCAGAATTGTTTTATTGAAGAAATGATTTATCGTTTCTTTGAAATTCAATACACCTGTCAAGAGAATCCCACCTGACGTGCGAAGAACACCCCGACGAGTGAAGTACACACTTTTTTAAATGTTAAGTGGTGTGGAACTTTAATGATCAGCCACTCCCAAAAAAAATAAAAATAAAAAATTCCTGGATACAAACTCTGGTTTATAGAATATTTTAAAATTTTTACTAAAATTTTTGTTAGTTTTTCTTTGTTTTTAAAAAATTAGTTAAAAATATCAAAAACACCATATTTTAAGCTCTATTCGTTTACAACTAAGTACAGGAAACAAATGCTATAAATACTAATTTGATCACTTTTTAAGTAAAGTACTCGTATTTTCAAAAAAATAAACAATAAACTTGATTATAAAAATATTATCTTTTTCCCTCTAATCAGATTTTAAAAGTGTGGTTTTTAATACATTTGTTTAATAAACTTATTGTGAATTTGTACATCTCAAAAAAATTTGATTACTTCTGGGATAATTATTAAATTTTTAAAACTGATCGATTTTTGTTACGTTTTTAGATTCTGAACGTAGTGAAGAAGCTAGTGTTTTTACAATGATGTTTATTTATTTTTTTTTTATTTTTTTTTTTTTTTTTATTTTTTTTTGTTTCTGTGTACAACTTTTCGTATAGAAATACTTGTCCAAAAGTTTCGATCAATAACTTTTTGAAACCTCTAGATTGTACTTTAGAGAGGTCATTTTTTGAATTTCTCAATTCTTCAATGTTTTTTTTTTCTTATTACAATTTTTAATATGGGCTGAAAATAAAAATAACCTTATCCTTATATATGTCTAAAAGCCTTGATTAATTTCGAAAATCATTCATCAACTTTACTTTTTAACGTTTAAACATTAAAATATATTATACTGACTGTTTATACAAAGCATGTCAAAATTCTTTTTTTTATTATTTTGTCACATTTTCAATTTATTATTTTAAGAATCGATAATCTTAGACAAGCTTGTTATAATAATACAATATATTATTTAATTTATAAATCTACTTGCATTTACTTGGAGTTAAAATTAGTAATGTACATTTACATTTTAGATCCTGAATTTAGCGAAAAATAAATTAATGTTTTTACAATGATGGTTTTTCTTTTCTTTTTTTCAGTATACTTATCATGGGCATTCTTTTTAATTATAGGAGCTTCACATTAATAATTGATGATTTTTTCGGATATTTATATGTAGATACATAGATTATTATTTTGTGTTACTATATTGTAAAACATACTCAATATAAAACTGATAATATAGTTCACTAAAACTCGGTATAAAATACTTTTTTTAAGAAGTTATTTAATGTTTCTCTAAAATGCAGTTATTTTACCATTTTATTTATTATCTAAATAATGAGTAATCTATCCAAGGAGTGGAGAATACTAACGGTATGAAATATATCAACCTTTTTAAATCAAAAATATAAATTTTATAAAAATAGTTTAAATTTAATTTTGCAGTTATCCTTAAAAATCCTTAAAAAATAGTTACAAAAACAATAATGGTCAAGCCCAAATTTCGTTAGTAAATAGATACTTGAAAGATAGAAATTTGAATGTGAATATAATTCTTACGTGTGTACGATAAATTATGTTAATGTTTTTTATTAGTGCAAAATTGTTCTCTTCTATTTGCGAAAGTTTTATTGCTCTGGTCTTTATGACGCCGGGCTTGTAATACAAGCCCATATTAAGAATTGGCGCTTTGTTGTCCAATTTCGGTTGGGCATTCATGAGCTAAAAACAATAAACACCACGATATGATTATAATACATCAGATCAATGTCAGTGACGTGAATAAATATAAATATTACATTAGAAAACTATACAACGATACCATAAATATACACCGAATTATGATTTTATCATTATTAAAAATATGAAAATATTATATTGGAATAAACATTAAAGGTCAACTTATTATAAATATATATATATATATATATATATATATATATATATATATATATATATTTATATATATATTAAATATTAAACATAAAAATTGTATTATTTTATATCATTGCACATTGTATTAAAAAAATCAAGCAAAAAAACAAGAATAGTTCATTTTTTAGATTTTTTTGTCCATCAATGTAAGACAAATATTTTAAGTATATGAACTTTTAAGCTTATATGCTTTTATTTATTTTAATCACTTTTGATAACGAGTAACCAAGAGGCAAGGAATAAGTGACGGAAGCAGTAAATTTTTTTCTAATGATTTTATCGTGTCAGGAATTTAGGAATTATTTCAAAATTTGATAATAATTGAATTAATTTTTATTACACATTTGAAAATATTGGTATTATATTAAAAGTAGATATAAGCTAAAAACAAAAGCATACACTAAAAAATACAAGTATGCATTTAATATGCAAAAAATGCTTGTGTAAAGGGAACTAATTATGATTTAAATCGTACAGTGTACAAATCTCATATCAGATTTCAAATAATTAACTCTATGATATATACGCATTTGTTTATAAATCTGTTCTATAGTTATTACTTATTGTTACTTTATTATCTTTTGCATTTCTATAGACTCTAACCAGAAAGAATTAAAAAATCCATCGAATACAATTAGGAATCATTTATTTTAACCCTTTCTACTAATAAATATTTCAATCGTCGTTGTTATGTAGGTACATTATATTTCTAAAAATAATATAAATCAATGAATTAAATAACTCTGCTTCATTCGAGTGTAAAACATTCATTTTAATAAGTAATTGTAATATTAGATTGAGCGAATCTCTCTCTAAATAAATAAATAAATAATAGCATAGTATAATATTTTAATATCTGTAGACTCTAAACATATTAAAATATTAGTTTAGACTATTGTTTTACAAGGGTTACCAAATTTAACAAATGATGACTTATAAATTTCTAATTACACGTTGCTGAGCATGTTAGGATACAATCCAATAGGTATTGTACATTTTTCATATAAAAAAATAGCCCATGTCATATTTCAGGACCAAAAGTAATCAAACTTAAAAACAATTTTTGAATTTCTAATATTAAGTAGAATTAGAAATGTACATAAACCTAAAATGGCGGCGGCAAATAAATTAATTTTAAGTACCTACATAATATTACATCAATTAAAATATGTTCTAAAAATGTATATAGTTATATAACTTTTCAGCCAAAAAGTTTTAAAGCATAAAATTGATAAAACTTTCACCATGTTCTGTAGGTTAAAATTTCGGGGGTTGTACAAATACCTGCATTCTCTGCATTCTCTTACCTACGCCCATTGTTAGAAGTGACTGTAGACGTTAACAGTACCTATCAAATTTTTATTGAGTTAGAATCGAAATAAAAAATGAAAAAGAAAAAAAATATTTTAAGTACGCTCTGGAAATTAAGTTTCATTTTTTTATAATTATTTTAGCTGAGTTTAATGTAAAGAATTATGTTCAAAATTTCAATCTCAAACTATTTTATGCATACAAATTTTGATTTCTGTACTTATTTTTTCTGAATAATTGTTTGCTATTAATAGGTGATTTCATAATAAAATAATTTATTATGAATAGTCAAAGCCAAGAAAAAAGCATTTCCTCTCATGCCTCTTAAGCACATTGTGTCATATGATTTTAACCCGTAACTATTCCTGTTATTTCCTAAGAAATCGTTGTGATCGTCTAGAACCTGTACAGTACCGGGTCGATGACATCCATACAGCATAAAGAAAAATCACTACGCCGTATGCAGGGTGTACTACGTGCAAAGCTATCATTATGGATCAAGAATGGAATACAAAAAGGCCTTATAACGGTAAACTTATTGAGGAACCGGATTTTAAGCTTCCAGGATTTAATCTTCCTAGAAGAGAGTGGTTGACACTCAACCGCTTTCACTGTTGACAAGGAAGATCCAACCACCTGATGAACAAGTGGAACCAAGCAGACTCAGAATTATGCGAAGCTGACGGAACGATCCAGGCAATGAATATCTTGTTGAGGAATGCTCGACAAACCATTTCTCAGGAGTTATGAAAATTCTGAATGCATTAGAAGGGGACACTATCCGCTGGTTGATCGAATTGGAAAAAGAAGTGTGAAATCTAATTATTTACTATATTTATCTTGTTGTTTTTAGCTATAGTAATAATCATATTTTATAATTGTTATTACCTAAATCTTTATAGGTATATGTTAGTGTTTTGTAAATATCATGTTACTACTTAGGTTATACCATACGAAAATTAACCCATAACTGGATAAATAATTATTTTAAGTAGTAAACGAACATTTTTTATGTGCTGTTGATATAAATGTTTTTCTTCCCACGTCGATCTCTCTGCAAGTCTACTCTGCATTATTAATTATTGAGTCTGTTGATGGTTCTTAAAATTTCTTGAAACTTGTATAAAGTGTTATCAATACTGTGTCATGCAACTGAAGATAATTCTTTAATGTTTAGTGATTATGCATACATATTAATTTCGGATAAAATAAAAAATAACCAAATACCTATGCGTTACTAAGTAATCGCTTGAATATAATATGGTGTATCTAATGCTTTATAAACCTAGATAAACATCCTTAAAAATAGCCAGTTAAAAGTAAAACTATATTAATTTAAATAAAAATAAGTATAATGCCTAATTAATCAAAAGGTACTTGTAGTCCTTACTTCATCAAGAACTTATGCACAAGATATTTCTTGTTTATACTTAAATTCCATTTGCTTTACTTTAATTAACTTAACTTTATTTTACTTTACTTTTATTTAATTTGCTTTCCATATGTTTCTTTGCTTTTGGTACTTTACTTTACATTTTGTTATCCAACAAAAAAATTTTAATTTCTCAATTCTTAAATTTCTTTTAGGAAAAAAGTACTCAAATTTTGACAAAAACGAAACGAAAACCATCATTTTTTGATCCGAACTATATGAAAATTTAAAAATAGATAGAAAATAATATAAGAAAGATTTTGGCGCAAAAAAATTTTGGAAATGTGAAAAAAAAATTTTGGACGTTTTTCCAACATTTTTTTTTTCTCATTTATTTTTTATATTATTAACTTCCCTAGTTCAGAATCGTTTAATTGAAGAAATGATTTATCGTTTCTTTAAAATTCAATACACCCGTCAAAAGAATCCCATCCGTCGTGCGAAGAACACCCATCGTGCGAAGTATGTCCGGATTTTTTTAATTTTATATCTAATTATAAGTAATAGCTTACACTCAAAGAAACTTATTTTTATTTTATAACTCTTTGTTTTTTAATATTGTTGTGCTAAACAGTCAATTTGTAATTTTTTAAAAATACACCTATTTATTATTAACTGTGATATTTATTATCAATTTTCTGCACATTTAATACAGTCTACTATTATACCAAACACCAAACATTGTTTTTCTTTTTAATTTAATTTTAAGCTTCTTGTCCGGCATCACTATAGCTATACCCAGAGTTAGTAATAAAGAAGTTTTCTCATTTTGTTCAGGTAAATATAAGATTGACCCGGGAGAATTTACATAATATACACTCCAGGTAGTATTGAAAAAGACCCGGGAGAGTTTACGGGCGATGCCCATTTCCACCAAAAGTGTACCTTTCCCTTTTCCACCAATACCCGTTTTCACCAAAGGTGCATCTTTCCCTTTTCCACCAATATACGTTTCCACCAAATAAAATAAAAAAATTAAGAACAATATAATATTTATTATGGTATAATTGTAAATGGTCAGATATATACAATTAGTTGACATTTTTTTTTAAATTGTAGGATATACTTTTCACAAAATCGTACCGGAAATTTAAAATAAAATTTTGTTTTTAATAAATATATTTAGTATAGTATTTTATAAAACGCAATATGCTACCTTCCAATTATTCCATTTTTGTAGTCCGTTATAATTTGGTCATATATATACAATTAGTTAACATTTTTTTTAAAATTGTAGGATATACTTTTCACAAAATCGTACCTGAAATTTAAAATAAAATTTTGTTTTTAATAATTATATTTAGTATAGTATTTTATAAAACGCAATATGCTACCTTCCAATTATTCCATTTTTGTAGTTCATTATAATTTGATCATTTTTCTTTTGGCGGTTTCTTACAGTATGATCTTGTGGATGATTTGATATGTTCGTACTTTTTAATTTTATTTACACGTCTGTCTGAATTTCTGTTACTAGAACGGTTAGCCATTTTATAATTGGAGGACTTTCTTTATAAAAACTTTGATTGAACCTCGAATGAAATGACTCGCATGCGTTGGTTTTCCGTTGTAGGCTACTTGACATAGCCGCCCAAAGTGTCGGTGAATACATACTATTTTCATCAATGTAATTATCTAATAAATAATCTGAGTATTTTTCAACTCGTTCGTCGATAGGTCGATTCGACATAAAATCTTCGACAAAGCATTCAGTGACTTCAGTCGGTTCTAAAAAAAGTAAACCAAAAGTATGGCGTATCCAAAAGCCAATTTCAGATGATTGATTTTGGTATTCGGTCGACAATCCGAGCTTTTGCAGTTGACGATACTAAGCCTGCGTTAAATGAAATCGACATCCTATTATTTTTGTCTGTGACCAAATTTCATTAACAGAGTTTAAGATCGCCTTTTCAAAGTCAGTGGTTACACTTTTTGGCGATAAACATAGATTAATCGACGAACATTTATCAACAATGAATTTGAATGTATCCATATACGTGTTCATATTTTTGTCGGGTAATAAACAAAAAACCAATGGTATATAATGACCATTTTTGATACCAAGAATTGTGAACATTTGCATAAAAAATCTCGCTGCATACTTAAAAGTTCCGTCCATATAAATCATCTATTTCACATAAAAATCGCATGTAAAAATTATAATATGTTTTTCTTCATCATTAATTAGCAAAAATGGTTCACCTTGTTTCGTATTTGTATTTATGTTGATTAATGTTTCATGTACCTGCAATATTTTTTGGGTTTGCTGGTATCACTTTTTTACGAGAGTCGTAAATATTTTTCCTTAATCGCTTTACATCATTATTTGTAAAATCAGACGTACCTTCCATTTCAGATATTTCTTTTAAAATTATTTTTTTAGGTCTTGTACAAGGATCATTAATTGCTTTTCTCTTACAATTCGAATTTATAATTTGTCTTTCAATTACTGTTGTTGAATACGGTTCGTGGTTATGTATAATTGATTGATCCGATAATACTTCATAATTATTATCAGTATACACTTTTTCGAAACAATTTTTTTAATACATCGTCAACGAATATTTTCATTAGTTTTGTTTACTGATCCAATAAAAAATTTAAAATTGTCTAGTATTAGTGTTTTGTTTCCACGTTTACTTTCAATCACTTTAGCCATCACAGAATTATAAATTTTAAAAATTACGTTTTATTTTAACACACACGCAGTTGTAACGCACTATTTAAACTGTGCAACCTTTTCACTTGTTCGTAAAATATTGTCCCGTTAGATATTATCATGGTTAATAGACATACGTCGATAACGTTAATCGATAAACATACAATATACATTGATTATATTGTGTGTATATTTATATATAAATATATATTATATAGGTACATTTTACATCACAACAAAATAATTAGGTGGATCTCATTTGGTGGAAACGGGTATTGGTGGAAAAGGGAAAGGTTTACTTTTGATGGAAACGTGTTACGCCTGAGTTTACATATTAACTTCAGGTAGTATAAAAAAAGACCCGGGAAATTTTACCATCGGAAGAGTTTACACATCATTAAAATCGGGAGAGTTTACAATCGCCCATGGGCCGGTATTACTGGCGGCGTGGCGATGGTACTCGCGGGCCAACCGCTGGACACGGCCAAAGTCAAAATGCAGCTGTCACCCAACAAGTACCGAAGAATGTGGAATTGTCTCAAGATCACGGCCCTGACGGAGGGTCTGCGAGGCCTGTACGTAGGCTCGGTCCCGGCGATCGCAGCTAACTGCTCGCACAACGCCATCATGTTCACCACTTATGGCCAGTGCCAGAAGGCCATGGCCACCATGGTCGGCATCGATGACACGGCCCGCCTATCTTGTACGGAAACCGCAGTGGCCGCAAGCGTCGCGTCAGTAAGTGCGTCACAAAATTTTTATTTTTAATGTTATTTTATTTTATTTTAATTAACCGATTCATTATTTAGATTCTGAACGGAGTAAAGCAGCTTATGTTTTTACATTGATGTTTATTTTTTTTTATTTTTTTTTCTGTGAACACTTTTTCGTATAGATCTACTTGTCCAAAAGTATCAATCAGTAATTTTTTGAAACCTGATTTTCCTCTAGTTGGTACTTTAGAAATATCATTTTTTGAATTTCCCAATTCTTCAATATTTTTTTTTTAGAAAAAACTACACAAAAAAAGACAAAAAATTTAAAAAATTGATAAATAATAATATAAGAAAGATTTTGGCACAAGAAAATTTTGAAAATATAAAAAAAAAATTTGGACATTTTTTAGATTCTGAACGAAGTGAAGAAGCTTATGATTTTACAATGATGTTTATTTTTTTTTTTTATTTTTTTTTCTCTTTCTGTAAACACTTTTTCGTATAGAAATACTGGACCAAAAGTTTCGAT
>JAIPRM010010553.1:0-13670 GCA_025469315.1 Stegophylla sp. TES_Ste_2020
TTTTTTTCTTATATTATTAACTTCCTTCGTTCAGAATCGTTTTACTGAAGAAATGATTTATCGTTTCTTTAAAATTTAATACGCCCGTCATGAGAATACCACCCGTCGTGCGAAGTATGTCCGGCTTATTTTCAATTAAACACTTGTAAATTGTTTAATTATTCGTCCGTAAGAAATTTCTATAACACAATAATATTTGCAATGAAGTTCTCTATCTTGGCACCAAATTTCAAAATAATCGGTTAAACCAATTTTCTTTTATGTACGTTATAGTGCGTAATTTTAGGTACAATTAACGAATTTAGTCGAAATTCTAACTTCAAACGGGTATATAAAAAAAATTTGACAAACTAACTATTTTTGATATTTTTTCAAGTCAAGTATACATATATGTCAGTGAGATCATATTAAATTTTCAAGTCTTAATATCAAAAATCAAAAATTTTATTACATAAAAATTAAAGAAAAATTAGAAATTTTCAAAATGCTGTACCTAACTCAAAATTAATCAAATCTTTTTGAAATTTTTATGTAATGTTTTCGTAACTATTTTTAGAGTTTGGTGAAAATTTCAAGTCCTTCACTGCATTATTTTAGAAGTTATGTCAGAAAGTAATTTTCAATTTTACGGCAATTGCGGTAATTGCATATTTTGCCCTTTTTTGACAATTTTTTTTCAGTTTTTTCGCATTTTTAAAAAAAAATATTGAGAAATTTGAAAAATGCCCTGTTAAAAGTACTATCTGGGTTCGATTTTGGATCTATAAAGTTACTGATCGAAATTTTTGGATGAATAATTCTATACAAATAAGTGTTCACAGAGGAAGAAAAAAAAATAAACATCATTGTAAAAACATAAGCTTCTTCACTTCGTTCTGAATCTAAAAAAGTGTGTACTTCGCTTGTCGGGGTGTTCTTCGCACGTCGAGTGTGATTCTTTTGACGGGTGAATTGAATTTTAAAGAAACGATAAATCGTTTCTTCAATAAAACGATTCAGAACGAAGGAAGTTAATAATATAAGAAATAAAATAACGTGTGAACTGCACCGTACACTGTACAGTGTACACGGACTTTTGAAACCGTTGTGTGTGGCCATCTTTATAAACACTGAACAGAATTATTTATTAATAAATATGAAATACGAATCCTTTTGTAAAAATATCGACATAGTCTCTAATTATGTTGGGAATCCCACGATAACGTTTAAGTTGCGTTCGGATTGGTGCGGAGGTCTTTCGTGACAGCGCTGATTAAATGTTTATTGGTAATAATACCTATAAACGTGTGACTGAGATTGAGCGTTGAAAAATGCGTTATTTACGAATTACCTAATTTAAAACTTTCGACTGTCATAATAATGGCAAATTTGAGGATATCAATAAACTGTAAATATCATAGTTGTTCACAAAAAATAAAGCAATTGATATCCGGTCTCCAAAATAGTGGTTCCTATTTCAGAAATTTTTATTTTATTGCGCATGCGCTGATAAAAATAATTAAAAATTAGAATTTGTCAAAAACAGATATATTTATAAGTCTTGTACGTGGTATAAAAACCCTGAATCAAATTCAAGGTCACGCGATCGAAATATTTCATATACCTTTAAAATTGAACACAAGGTATACTATTTTTTTGTTACTCAAGAGTTTATCAAAAATTACCGATATCAAACCGAAATATTCCCACGTTGCACAGCAAGTTGTGGGTAGATATCGATTTGAATCGAGCGCAAAGTGCGAGGGGAGTCTTGTGGAGTGAGCGAAGCGACATTCAATATTATTGTTACAATTATGCGAAGTGGCGGTGCCGAATTTGATAAGTATTTAAATTTATTTAAATTTACCCATGTATGACGACTTATTAAAATTATTTTAACAAATGTACTGTATATTATATAATATATAGGTATCACACGTTCATAAAGTCCTCGACAAAACAATTATTTACGTCTTTTAGATTTAGAAATTATAAGCTGTGTAGCGACCTGCAACGGCGAGTTAATAACAAAGAACATTTTACGTATGTGGTCTACATATTTCAATTATTATAATGAGGGTTACCAAAATCTATAAATCTGAAATACGTGGTGGCGGAAAACGAAAATCTAAATTATCATACTGTCGGTTAACGAAAAGATCGATTTTGGCGGAAAACGGTGACACCCAGTTATTCCCGGTGATGAGTGGGTACACGGCAATAGTTCGTTTGTTTAATCATGACAAAACCTCTGTTTTGTTCAAAGATCTATTTTGTAATTTTGTCATGAGTTCAACAATATATTGCTATCTATTATTACAATAAATAATTTATGATTTTCTTTTTCGATGTATAAAGGAAATTTTCAGAGAAAATATATTTAACTGAAATAAATTATAATCATAACTAACTATTATAAAAATAATTTATATACCCAGCTCGATCTTATACTCAGCGCCTACCGTATACCTGATATAATATTTTAAAGATAATATTTTATTTTGCGTATACGCATTTTGTTATAAATATTGTTATGGGTATACAGCGTATACCCCCGTATACCCCCCGTATACCCCTGAACATAATATGGGTATCAATAAAAGTGCGAGGCGTTACAGTAAATTTTTACGAATGTTACAAAATTCAACTGTAAAATCATAATAATAAATAATTAGCTTAATGTACTGCATATTTAGTATTTGCTAGTACATATTCGGTATTTGATACTTCACACAATTTTAAGCCTTGCTAACATCTCTCTTTGCAGTCATTGCACATCTAGTATCGATTATTGCAAATTTTAACTCTCGCAATGATAGATGAAATAGCGTATAACACAAAATATAACTAGTCATTGAAAATTGCAAAAGTGATTAAATCAATAAAAATTAGAAAATTCACTCCATGGTGATTTACCTATATTTTTTTGTTTATTTGTATTATGTTTTACAAAAAAAAAAGCAGTTAAAGGTGATCTGTGAAAAATTATTTCCTTTTTAAATTTATATGATAAATATGCCAAACAAATCGAGAGAAACGGTTAAATTGAAATGTGATTCAGAAGACAATAAAATCAAAAACATTCAAGAATATTTGGAGTGCTCCAAGTCTTTGTTTGAACAAAGATTAGGTAAAGAAAAATTAAAAAAAGCGTCGTTAAAAGACTTTGTCATACATGAAACCGTCATAGGTTTGGGTGCTTTTGGACGTGTTATGACGGTACACCACAAATCCGATAAGGAAACATATTTGGCAATGAAGGTAATTTTTCAGTTAATTTATAACATAAAACAATATATTTTAAATAACTCAAACTTTTATTTAAACGATCACTCATTCAATACAAAAGTAATTTGTATAGAATATAGATGATAAAGAATTTTAAAATCATACCTATATATACTTAATTTATTAAAAGTACCGAATTATTATTTATATTTTAATAAAAATGAAGTGGCCATCAACATTTTCTGGAATCGTATTTTATCAGATGTATTTTATCAATGAACCATTAACCACAACTTGCCTGATAATACAATTATTCAATCAAAAATTGCGTAATCATAGTCAGTGAGTAATACTGGTCAGTGGTTAGACAATTAATGTTTATCATATTTTTATTATATAATTATAAATTATAATTATATATTTTAACTGATACCAAAATCTAATTCTAGTGGATATAAAAGTATAAAAAACATTTTTCCCATCAAAAATCATCTAAAAATTTGATAACACAACATTTTTGTAATAATTTTCCCACTCAAATATCTATTTAGAATAAGAATTATTAGATTTTTTTTCAATATTTTCTATTTTATTTACGTCTATACAGAGTTGCATACAAGAATTTGAACTGGACTAGCAAGTTAAATGTGGTTGTACCTATCATAAAGCCATTATTTTAGATTTTGAACGAAGTGAAGAAGCTTATGTTTTTACAATGATGTTTATTTTTTTATTTTTTTTTTCTTCCTTTGTGAATACTTTTTTGTATAGAACTACTGGTCCAAAAGTTTCGATCAATAACTTTATAGATCCAAAATCGAACCCAGATGGTACTTTTAAGAGGTCATTTCTCAAATTTCTCAATATTTTTTTTAAAAATGCGAAAAAACTGTAAAAAAATTGACAAATAACGGCAAAATATGCAATTACTGCAAATTACGTAAAATTGAAAATTACTTTTTGACATAATTTCTAAAATGATGCAGCTAGGGACTTTAAATTTTCACCGATCACTAAAAATAGCTACGAAAACATATCATACAAATTTCAACAAGATTTGATCAATTTTGAGTTAAGTACAGTATTTTGAAAATTTCGGAAATTTCTCATTTTTTTGTTAGTTACTCGTATTTAATAATAAAATTTTTGACTTTAGATATTAAGACTTGAAAATTTAATATGATCTCACTGACATATATGTCTAATTGACCTAAAAAAAATCTCGAAAATGGTGAGTCAACTTTTTTTTTATAACCGTTTGAAGTCAGAATTTCTACGAAATTCTTTAGTTTTACTTAAAATTACACACTTTAACGTACATATAAGAAAATTGGTTCAACCGATATATTTGCAACTGAGTACATACCTATATGGATAATCGTATTACGAATATTTTGGTACAATAAAATTTCTTACGGACGAATAATTAAACATTTCATAAGGGTGTGATTGAAAAAATTCGGAGAAAGTACGGATAAATTACTTATTTTATTAACACACGAAAGGTTGAGATGTTGATAAATGATAGGTAATGTTTTTTCGTCATCCTATATATTTTTCGATGCTGAATATGATAGTATGAATTAAAATCTACGTGCGCCAATAGTTTTCTGATTATTTTATTCTATTTTGAAGATTCAATATTTTCGGTTATTATACTAAACACCTTCTATTTCAACACAACGTTCAACGATGTTAGTGTGGCGTGATGGTAATGCGTTAGTCCTGTAATGTGGCGGTCCCTGGTTCAAAACTGACCTGGGAATCTGAATATTTTGCATTTTATAACCATGACTGACTAGATGTTTCATGATAAACATGTTACAGTGTATATAATATGTTAATTTATGATAATTAGAGCCGCTTTATTTTATTTTTATTTTTTATGTTATTATGATGTTTATATTTTACTGAAGTTTGAAATTATTTATGGAGTATTCATTAGGTGTATGTGAATATGTATATGAAAGTCAATTCTCATTTTAGATTCTGAACGAAGTGAAGAAGCTTATGATTTTACAATGATGTTTATTTTTTTTATTTTTTCTCTTTCTGTGAACACTTTTTCGTATAGAAATACTTGTCAAATATTAAGACTTGAAAATTTAATATGATCTCACTGACATATATGTCTACTTGACCTGAAAAAATCTCAAAAATCGTTAGTCAACTTTTTTTTTATACCCGTTTGAAGTTAGAATTTCGACGGATTTCGTTAGTTTTTCCTAAAATTACGCACTTTTACCTACATATCAGAAAATTGGCTTAACTGATTGTTTTGAAATTTGATACCTAGATAGAAAATTTCATTGCGAATATTTTGGTGCAATAAAATTTCTTACGGGCGAATAATTAAACATTTTGCAATTGATTGAAAAAAAATGGAAAAAATACAGACAGATATTGCGAAATATCTATATATTATAAGCATTTAATTACTGAAGGTTGATAATGTTTTATTGCATCTTATGTATTTTTTGACGCTGAATACGATGGTGTGAATTAAAATCCACATGCAACAATAGTTTTCTATCTATTTTATTCTATTTTGAAAATTCAATATTTTCGGTTATTAATTATTATACTACATATCTACTAATTCACCTACATGGTAAAGTTTTGTGCTGCGGCCTAGTGGTAAAGAACTCCGCCGTCAAGTGAATACCAACCGTCGTGCGAAGTATACCCATCGTGCGAAGTATGTCCGGCTTTTTTTCATAAATGTTGAATGTAACAAAATAATTTATAGTTCAACTCTTCAAAACTGATAATTATTATTGTGTAATAATTGAAGCTTCGTTCAAAATCGTTTTATTGAAAAAATGATTTATAATTTCTTTAAAATTCAATACACCCGTCAAGAGTATCCCACCTGACGTGCGAAGAACGCCCCGACGAGTGAAGTACAAACTTTTTATTTATATATTTTTTGTTGAGATCAAACTTTTTTTTGACCCGACCTTATAATTGTTGGCCTTCTATTGGCCCTACCTAACAAGAAATTCTGGCGCCGCCGTCACTAGTAACATTTAATGAAACGTATTTTCAGATGATGAGGAAAGAACATATTTTACGACGTGGTCATTTACAAAACGTTTTAAACGAACTTAGGTTTTTATACGCTATTAGCCACCCATTCATAATACACTTGGAATATTATGTAGTCGACGTATGCCATATATATTTCGTAATGCCGTTCATAGTCGGAGGAGATCTATTCACATTAATGAAAAAAAAAGGTACACTGAACGAACATTTTACACAATTTTATGCAGGGCAATTGGTGTTAGCTCTGGAATATTTACACACGATGGATATAATTTATAGGTAATTGTAATATAAATTATGATAATTAGGGTCCCGATGTTAATTCCCTAAATAATCTTTAAAAATATAAAAATACGATCATATAAGAATGTAAAAATATAACCTAAAGAACACCAAATATTCACTAATAACCTACAAAGGTAGCCTTAGCAATAAAACTATTTTTAAATTAATAGTTAAAATTAATAAACAAACCTGAAAAACATGAAACTTAAAAAACCCAAGTATGTATTATATACTTGTATATTTAATAATCTAATTACCTTTGTTCTATATTTACTTTTAAGTTTTTTTTTCTCTTTCTTTTTCTCATTATATACCTTATTTTTAAGTACAAATGATATTGTGATAAAATGATGTATTATGTCTATTTTCCACACACAATGTTTATAATACTGTTTTAGGACTAACGTCCGTATATATAAATAAATAAATACTATAATTATACTGTTATAATAAAATATATATTAAAGTCACCATTAATAATTTATATGATTGAAATAAAAATAACTCGTAAATTTAGTTGTCTTTAGAAATTTAGTTACCTAAATAATTGTAAAAAAGCCATACATACTTTGCATCACGAGTACTCTTCGCTTCTCGAGTGGGACTTAATGGGAACAGTGGCGTATTTTAAGGATTTTTAGGGAGGTATTTTGATAATACTTTTTCCTTCAAAAATATCATAGTTTAATCACAAATTAGTGAGAGTCTCAACTTTCCATCCTCATTCCATAATTATCACCTATTATTAATTCATACTCATCCACATTAGTTAATGTTTTTCAACTTCTAAAATTTTCTAAAGAAATACTTACACATAATGTTTGCAAAAAAAGTAAAGGTTCTCATTTGTTTCTCAATAATCACTTTTTAAATTTTGGAGCGGAGAGAAAAAATGTATTAGTTTATTAATTTATTAGTTTATAAAACAATTAGTTCTTAATTACCGGTAAGAATTGTCTTTTACTAAAATATTCCTCATATCACGTGTTTTTGTGTAAAGGGTATAATTTTCATATATGTTGACTCTATAATTATTTTTTACGAGAGCTTAAAATTGCGGTTAATCTAAGTATTGATAAATTTATTTTCCTTAAAGGTAATTGCTTAATTTAATATGATACAAAATATATCGTTTTCATGAATAGTGAAATGGACATGGATTATTCTTATACTAAATAATAGTGATGCCTGATGGCTGATTACTTGATGTTTAAAAAAAAATTGTCGAATATATTTTACCGCATTATTGAAAAATAAATGTACACCTATAAGTAGCTCAAAACCAAAATAATTTCCATATAACCCAAATATCAATTTATTAATGAATAGTTGATGATTTTATACCATAAAATTAGTTTATTATTATTTTTAGTGTTTTGATAAAGACATTAATTACCTGAAACACACAAACACACAATTTTCAAGTATTCGACTTAACTTGAAAATTTCAATACTCGCCCAGCAATTATAATTGTTTATTAACAGAAGATCCGCTCAGAATGATTTTATTGCAGAAATTATTTATCGTTTTTTTAAAATTCAATATAACCATAAAGAATATCCCACCCGAGGACCGAAAATTTCCTATAGTACAAAGTATATCCAGTTTTTAGATTCTGAACGACGTGAAGAAGTTAGTGCTTTTACAATGATGTTTATTATTTTTATTTTTATTTATTTATTATTTTTGTGAACACTTTTTCGTTTAGATATACTTGTCCAAAAGTTTCGATCAGTGACTTTTTGAAACCATATTTGCCTTTAGTTGGTACTTTAAAGAGGTCATTTTTCGAAATTCTCAAATCTTAAATTTTTTTTCTTTTTGAAAAAACTACTCAACATTTGACAAAAACGACTCGGAGACCATCATTTTTGGATTCAAACTTTATGAAAATTTAAACATGGATGTTGATAATATGAGAAACATATTGGTGCAAAAAAATTTTGAAAATGTAAAAAAACTATTTTGGACATTTTTTTTCTCATTTAATGTTTTTTTTCCCTTTATTTATTAGATAAAAAAAGTAAAGTAAAGTAAAGTAAAGTAGAGACAAGAAAGCCGAAAATACTTCGCACCACGCATATACTTCGCTCTTCGGGTCAGATACTCTTGGTGGGTGTGTTCAAAATGCAAAGCTGGGCTCTAACGAGTTAGAAAATTAAAGTTAAGTTATAAAGTTACCCTTTATATGACTTTCTAACTTAACTAATTAGTTTTAATTTATAATAACTTTGTAACTAAGCGAGTTGCATTAAATATGTAAAATAGTCTAACGCTAACTCGTTAAAAACAATAAATAACTAGTTATTTTTGTATTTTAGATTCTAAGCAATAGCGAGGAATATATTGGCTTTACATTTCTGTGTGTTTTATTTTTTTCTGTATGTATTGAGACACTTTTTCTAGTAGAGATACTGGTCTAAATGTTTCGATCAGCTACACTATAGATTGGAAATGTTCTCTAGATAGTACTTTTAGGAGGTCATTTTTCCAAATTCTCAATACTTTTTCCAAGCGCAAGTCAAGACTACCCAAAATTTGACAAAAAACGGCATAATCTGAATTTTCGTAAATTCGATTTTTTTTTTAACATAATTTCCAAAATAACGGAGCTAGGAAGATGAACCTTCACTAACTACTAAAAATAGTCACGCATACATTTCTTAAAAAATAACATTAGACCAAATCTGAGGTAAGTACAGGATTTTGAAAATTTCAAAAATTTCTCGTTTTTTGTTGGTTTTTAATTTATAGATATTAAGAGCTGAAAACTTAGTACAAACATATTCATATGTATTTCTAACGGCAATGAAAAAATCTCAAAAATCTTAAGTCAATTTTTTTTTATAACCGTTGTAAATTAGTATTTTGACAGAATTCATTATTTTTACATAAAATTACACACTCAATCGCATATAAAAAATAATTGGTTCAACCGATCTTTATGAAACTTGGTACATACATTGCGAATATTTTGGTATTAGTACATTTTTCACGGACGAATAATTAAAAATGTTTCAAGGTTTTTATTGAATAAAAAATCGGAAAATTATCATAAATATTAAATACTTTAAATAAAAATAAAAATAGATTATTTTGTTACTAATTAATAATATTGAACCATAACTGGACATTTAAAAAAATTTAGTGAAGTTTATTTGATGTATTTATTATTGGAAAAAAAGTTAATTCTATGAGTGGATCACAATCTAGGGATTCCCATAAAAAGACCATTATGCCAATTACACTAATTACTGAGAGGTTGACCATTTATTAATTTATAAAAATAGATTTTTATTGCATTTTTCATTTTTATTTAGACATTTTTACTTTATACACACACGCGTGCGTGCACACAAACACACACGCCACAAAATAATCGAATACCCAACATTTTGTTAAATATATCCTTATCGCCAATTATTATTATTACATAGTATTTGAAGATTTCGCTCAGAATCGTTTTATTTTTATTTTATTGTTAAATTTAATACACCCACCAAGAGCTTCACACTCGAGATGTGAAGAATACTCGTCGTCTGATAGCGCCGACTATCAGTAGGCATTTATAGCCGTAGTAATAATTTATTTGTAATGATGAATATTGATTATTTTAAATTTTACGATTAAAATATTTTTCATGTTACATTATTTCTTATCAAATCTTTATATGAAAGGATAACACAACACTATTTTTTTTTTAAATTTTAATTACAATGGTTTATTATTGTAGTCAAAATAATGAAAAACTAGAGAGCCTATATATCAGAGAGTGGTCACCGGACCTCTTATCAATGGATATGGACAGCTAAGTAACGCTGGCATCCGCAGGTCAAGAAACATACTGAAAACAAATGCCAAAATTTGTTATATAATTTGTACAAATTTGTAATCACATTCCCAAAATTTGTACACCCCCGCAAACCATGGAAAATAAATTTTTCATTTCGGATGCCACCGTAACGTTGCTCCAGCATCCACCTTTTAAAATAATTTTCATCGTAGAGTCTCAAAACAAATGCCAAAATTTGTTATATAATTTGTACAAATTTGTAATCACATTTCCAAAATTTGTACACCACCACAAACAATGAAAAATCAATTGTTCATTTCGGTTGAAAAATCGTTGTTATGAAATTGGTTCATTTTCATTTTTAAGATGGTTGGCTAAACTTTAATTATAATAGCAAAATATATTAAATTCAATTTCACTGTAACGAATAGTGAAAATAAGACAATGTTCTTAATTATTTAACAAGAAGTTGACATGTTGAAATTGGAAATCTGCTAAAACTGGTGGATCCTGGTGCAGGGTTACCCATTACCCATAATTTTAAAATGATTTACATGGTTTTCGGGGGGGGGAGGGGGTTATACAAAATTTGAGTGTCTTTATACAAAATAACGATAATAGTGCCGTATAAAAGGTTTACATTATAAAAAAAATTGCTGAGTGTATTTTCGAAGTGTTAGATGAATTAGATATTTTTAATATAAGAGTACTGCATCATTTTACTATTTAAATTATAAATAAATAAATAGTTGATACTTTCTTTTACCATCACAAATATCATTTTTGTTTTTCAATATTTCTTCATCGACAATAGATGGATCGACTTTTGATTTTCTACCCGCCTACACATAATATTATACATCACCAAAGACACGATTAAAAAAAATGTAATTTAGACGTACTTTGAAAATCTATGACATAAATATTAATTATTAGGATATGGGTACCTAAATCATAATTTGAGGTCAGGGGAACATAAAATAATTTATTCGTAGTCGCAGCCTCCCCGAAAATAAAAACGAGCATACCTACTTATTCTACATTTCGAAATTAAATTGACCAATTATTTGGTGATTTTGTATGATTAGTTAACATGTATAATAATTATCCCACACAGAAATTGTCAATCGATATAACAGTTTAAATATTTAAGTTTGATTGTAATTAAAATATTTAAAATTTGTAATGATAGGCGCAATGTCTTGTCTATAACATTACACTATCATCAGTAAATAATATATTATATTATTATAATAATATTATTATGACATAGGCGTGCGCACGGGGGAGGACGGGTGGGCCGCGGCCTACCCTGCGAGATGTACCTACCGTATACTTGTATGCATTACGAATTTTGATTTTCTGTATCATATCGAAAATGTCCCCAAAATATATTTAATGTGTTACTATTCATAAGTACTTAAAAAAATGGAAAAATTTGTTTTCAGTTTGCTTTGATGGAGCTCTGATAGGATAAATTCAAAGAAAAATTAAAACGATTCTGAGCAGAGCTTTAATTATAGTAATAGTAATAATAATAATAATAGTAATTATTGCTAGGTTGCATTACTATTGCTAGTATTGCATTTTACAAGGTTTTGATTGAAAAAAATGAGTAATTTTATGTAAAACTAATGAATTCTGTCAAAATGCTAACTGTAAACAGTTATAAAAGAAAAGCTTGACTTACGATTTTCGAAATTTTTTCAGTACCGTTGGTAATACATATGAATATATTTGTATTAAATTTTCAGCTCTTAATATTCAGACTTAAAAATTTTATGAATTAAAAACTTACAAAAAACGAAGGTCTGCGCATGCCTATGATTATGAATCATTTAACTTATATTTAAAATAGTACGAGTAGCCCGTAGGTATCAACATTTAAAAAAAAATTTTGAATACATTTTTAACATAACATATCTTTCAAACATAAATTTTTTCTACATAAAAATTTCAAAAATAAGCCATTTAAAACAGGTATTAGGTATATCTTACATAGGTATTATTCTAACCTTTAAATTTGATAAATTATCAATTATTATGTTTTATATTGATTTTAATTTATAACACAACCAAATTAATTATGTTTAATATAAATGTACTAATTTATGTAATTACTAATTAGAGTTAGTAATACCAAGACAACTAAAAGGTTCATGTGATATTATCTTAAATATAACATTTAAACATTTTATTTCATAATTATATGATGTATATATTTTATAAACATATTTGGTAAAAATTTTATAAAAGTTGATTTCCCATAATTGCACAAATATATAAATTTGGTTCAAACCATATTTCTGCAATAATAATTAAATATTTAAACAGTTTTATTAAATTTATAACAAATATTTATCAAATAATTGCTTATAACAATTAATGTTTATTAAATGTTGGCCAAATATATATTTGCTGTGTGGAATCATGTACATGAACCCTACTAGTTTATATTTTATTTTTATTCGCGTATTTTTTATATATTTTTACAATATATAGGTAGGTTATTTATAGGTAGGTGCGATGCAATAAATTGCATAATTCAAAAACATTATTCTAGCTGTTAGACGGTTAATTGACGACATATTAGCATTATGAAGTTTGCGCACTAATCTGCACATTGAAATTTGTATTTCTAAATGAAGTTATACAATAATGAGTGACTAAATGTTGAAAAATAGAAGATTTATAAACATGAAATGGGTGGACCTATTTAAATTATTCAATAGTAACCTTCTACAATGGTAGCCAATTTTAATAGACTTGTGATTGACTTCCGAGTTTAAATAGGTTATCATGATCCACATCTAATTACTTTAACTGATTAAACACAAAAAAAAAAATGTAAAATATAGTTTTATTTATCTATAATTATTTATACATTAAAATTAATTAAAATTCAAGAAAAAATGAAGGGGAGTTGCGATCCACTCAAAACCATGTCACAATTGACACCCCTTGTTTTGTTGGCCATCCCTGATGTGCTATAATATGAAATAAAAAGTTTTAGTAAAATTGTTATACTTACCATTGTAACTCCTTTGAAACAATAAATATTTAATTTTATATAGGTTAACTAAATACGGAATATCTGATTCCGTTAACGGAAAATACTACACAAGATTTCTAACGATAACGGAATCAGATCAATAAATATTAAGATTTGCGATATCTGGTACAATTCAGCAATCATAATAATATGTTACTTATAACCAGGGCTCGGAACTTTATGCATTTGCATATTTCTTAGGAAGCTGCATATTCAAAATCTGATTTGATACAAATTTGTTTCATAATCCATACAATTGAAATACAAAAATTTATGTTGCATAT
>JAIPRM010010554.1:0-13668 GCA_025469315.1 Stegophylla sp. TES_Ste_2020
TTTAATAAAGTGAATATTCATTTTGAACTGTGTTGTTTCTAAATAATTTTTATAAATTACCCTTACTATTGAATGGAATTAATACAACATCAAATATTTGTTAAAATTATATTTATTTTATACACGTATTTTGACAATAAGTGGAATTAGAATAACCTATAATTGGTGTTATTTTTGCATTCATTATAATTGGCATTATGATTTATAGCATAGTTATTTTAAATACTGTTGTTGTTGTATCTACTTCTTAATATAGTTCAATAATAATGGATTACATAATTATTTTAAATACCGTTGTTGTTATATCTACCCCTTAATAGAGTTTGAGCATACAAATCAAGCATTTACAATAAGTTCAATATTTTAACCATAAATTGTAGTTAAATCAACTGCAATTTAGCTCTGGGCGAAAAACGACATGCAAATGTGTACTAAACTAACACTTTAGTGTGTTAAAACGACTACACTTTTCTATGTGTGTAGTCTTCATGGCTGTACGATATAAAACATTGTAGATCGATACCACATGTACTGATTAAAATACTATTTGAGAAGTAGGTTATAACTGAGAAGTTGGACGCAGTTTATTATCCAATTTTATTTTGACCATGATAAACTGAGCTCTGTTTACATACATCCTTTTGACTTGTATTTAAACCGGGGCGCAGTTTATACCTAACTTTTTTTTTATCTAAATTTATATCGGAAGGTAGTTTACATAAAAAAAAGGTTTTTTGGCCGCAGTGTACGTATACCCTAATCAAATATCTACAATCAATGGAAGAAAAACGATAAAAATCGAGATTTGAGCATCACAGGGATAATCTGTGTTTAATAGCTTATAAACGATGTTTTTTGATTTTTTTTTTTTTTGTTTTAGATTTAATAGACAAATTTTGGAAAAAGGAGTTCGCAGAACTAATATGTTTTACGGCGACTTGAACATTATAGTATCCCGTGTTATTTTTGTATATGGGTCTAATGATCCGTATAGAAAGTTAGGTATTATTGATCGTCATCCACCAAACACCGTGATACACCTTTTGGAAGGTAATATACAAAATGGCACTGTTTATTTTCAAAAAAAAATTGAATATTAAATTTATTATTTATTTATTATTTAAGAATTTAATTAGGCACACATTGACTAAAAATAGTATCGAATTAATGGTTTTATAGGTGCAAGACATTGTAATAATTTCGATAACGCTATATTTACTGAACCAGAGAATGATAAAAAGAATGCTATATACCTCCGACTAACAGAATGGTTAAATTTACCTGAAAATAATAAAGATGGCGAAGATCATGAGTTGAACGAAAATACTGGACAACAACTCATGCAACCATGAACTGCAACCAGACCCCTACTGACTATTCTCAAGGGGCGGCTGCTGAAAGTTATTAGCACTCTATTTTTTTTTTTTTTTATTGCTACGCTCAGATAAATAATTGTAAATAATATAGATATATATATACGTATAATTGTAAAAATATAGTTATGCTTGTTTTATTCGACTTTGCTTGAAATCATTATTATTATTATTATTATTATTACTTTACGATTATAACATAAAAATACACTTTAACAATGATGACCAAATCTTATTTTTTAATAGTTCTTAATAAATATTTTTCATTTTTCCAATAATATGAAATATTTACAACACAGAATTATTTCATTTGTGTTAATAAATAATTGAGTAACCTTTTCACTCTAAAAACACGAATTAAAAATTTAAAAAATGTTTTTGAGGATAGAGAGACAAAAACAATATCTTAGGATCGTCTTAAAAATCCTTGATAGATATATTACTTAATTATATGATGGTTCTTGTTGGTTTATTATACATTATTTATTATATTTATATATTTAAGTATTAATGTTGAAGAAATCATTTTTTTCCTCTACATCATGATGTTAAGAGTTTGAATATATGTTCCAACCATTCTTTATAAGAGATATATTAGGATATTGTTCAAATTTTACAAACTGTAGGCCGGTCCAGTCGGTCAGCCAATCGACTATTTAGTCATTACATTATCATTATTATCGAATAAAATCTCACCGTATTATTTTACAGTTATTAATTTTTTTCGACAATATTACTTTTGCATTATGATTCGATGGACGGGCGGGTTAAAATATGTTTAAATTAGAGACGAATAATATATTGTTTTACATTTCAAAAAACACTAAGCGTAATGAAATAATTACCGGCAATTTAAAATGCGATGCAAAACAGATGAAGCTTTGTTATAATTGAAGACACTTTTACCCTGTTTTGTAAACTATTAATTTATTCTGTAGACAAATGTGTGATAACATGACATGGTTTTCAAAACAGACCACATATTTATACAAGACAGCATATTTTATTCAAATTTAAGAGATTAATAAAAAAAAAAATGAGAGTTTCAAAAAATGACGTCAGATGAAGCCAATTTCTGATCTAATGATGCTGAACAAAACTTTTTGTCAACGAAAATATGTTTATTGAAAAACAAGAAAAAAAAAACAAAATTAAAAAGTAATAAACATCATTGTGAAATTTGAACTACTCAAAATTAATATCAGCTATAGGTATGTTAGTTTAACATCTATCTATTTGTGATACTGGTAATTTTACTAAATTATCTGTATCTACAATTTAATGTTAAAAATAAAAAAAACATGCATTTACATACTCTCTTGCATCCCACAAACGACTTTATAATAAAAAATAAATACAAATAAATCTGCAGGATATAGTGAATGAAAAGCATGTTATCTATACCAGCGGTTCTCAACCATAGGGTCGTGATCCAATTTTGGGTCGCAAATAATTTTGAATAGGTCATTAAAAATTTATAACGTTGGTATCATTTTTAATTTTGGACTCCCAACGTGAAATAATTTTGAAAATAATTGATGAAAGTTTTTTTTTGTAAATTATTTGATAAACAAGCTTATAATTTATAATTTTGGACGTTGGTTTTGAATAAATAAATAAATAAATACGCGATGAGTAATAGTTTCTTTTAGTTATAATAATTTAAAAAATTAAGTGGGCGTGGGAAGACGGATAACAGCTCCCCATTGGAATTATTTTCAAGAAGATCACAAGAAAAATTAGATAAATATTGGGTCGCCAACATATAAAGGTTGAGAACCGCTGATCTATACAATATTTACATAAATCGTTTACTCGATTGTAATTTTTTGAAATTATTTCAAGTAACGCTTCTAATACTATAGTCATGAACGGTAGTTATTGTCAAACGAGTGATTATTCGTGATTTTTGGTAAAGAATAAAGTCGGTTAATTTTACTCGTAGCCAGTCAGTCGGCTAATGTAATAATTATTTAGTATATTATTATTATTATTATTATTGTATAAAATGTTACGATATTATTTTACAATTTACAGTTATTAATTTTTGTGTTAATATTAGTTTTGAAATTATAGATACCTAGTTGGACGAGTTAAAATATATTTGAATAGAATCTAGTAAGTAGTAATATATTGTTTTACATTTAAAAAAACACGCCATGTCATGAAATAATTACCAACAATTTAAAATGCGATGCAAAATAGATGAAACAATTGAAAAAACTGTTTTTTTTTTTTTATATATATATATATATATATATATATATATATTGTGAACTATTATTTTATTCTGTAGTCGATAATGTAGTTATACAGTTTTCATAATAGTGCACATATTTATACAAAAAGATAAAACTTTTTTTTTTTTTTTCAAGTGGCTTACGTTCTTCATTTAGCCAACAATGGTTTAACGTAAAAATAAGATATAAAAATATTAAGATAATCTAGTAAATTACCGTAATATTCAAACGCCTTCTTCTTGTGTGTACGGATTATAAGAGTCAGGTTAGAAATTTTTACAATTTTATGCTAATGTATAATTTTTTATTCGTATTCTTAAAATAAATCTATATTTATTATAAATTCATCATAATTTAATAATATGTATGTATTTGACATTCGTTTTCAAATAATATTACATTGTATTTTGCATTAAATATTGCCCACAAAAATTTCCATAGGTTATGTTTAAGCTTATATTTAGTTTTATATTATAAACACAGTCGGGTTGAAAAAATCACACTTTTTAGTTTTTCAAGGGTAGTTTTTAAATTAAGGATGGCATTCTCGTTATCTGTGGACAATTACTCATATTTTGCTTTGTTTCATTTTTTATTTATGAAGTTGGTATACGAATGCTTTTGTTAGACGCTTCTTACTCTTTTTTATAAAAAATACTATTATTTATAGTTTTATGCGTATAAATAGTATTTAATATCAAAATAAAAATTGTTTATACTTATACTTCAATTATTAAACAAAATGAAGTTTATAAACAATTAGTGTTAGAAACCTCTGGTATAAATTTCGAATACTTAATTATAATAATATGATATTATGTACTAGGTAATACAGAAGTAAAAAAAAAAAACTGTTTTATAGTAAAAAATTGACTGGACAGACTTTTCACCATGGTCCATGGACATACTTCATTTTTTGGGTGGGTTATTCATGGTAGGTGTAATGAATTTTAAGTAAATGATTAATAATTTCTTCAATAAAAAAATTCTGAGCTGTGGTTCAGTTATAATAAAATAACCACGAGATATATTCACACGGGAAAAAAATTACGGAAGATTTTTAGTTAAAAAAAAAAAAAAGTGGCTAAAATAACTAAATTTTAATAAAAATTACCTGTTTTTTACTAATTTGTATTGTTAAAAATTCCAAAATAAAATAGTTAATATTATTAGTTCAATTAACTATTTACAGAAGTATATAACCTACACAACAAGTTAATTGTACCAAAAATGTAGTTAAAGTATTTTTAAGTAAACGTGATAGTTGATTTTACTATAATATTCATTGATTAAAACCATCAAGAATATCGACCCATATATCAGCGTTTTGAACATTGAAAATCACTACCATGCTCTATTTTTCATCAGAATTTAAATTCAAAAACAGTGAAAATTTTATTAAGTTTTCGCATTGAGAAATTCGTACCTATATAAATTGATAAGATTTATTTTGCAAACACGAGTATTATTTTTATGAATAAAAACAATTTATTACCTTAACACCGTGTCTTTTACTTGCATGCAAAAGCTATAGCTTAACTCGTAACGTTATAGTCTAAGTTATAATTGATCTGTAAGCTGTTGATCTGTATGCCGGATTTGTTATTCGATTGAGGCTAAGTATATTGTATAATGGGCGTTTTTTATAACACCTCACTACTTCACACTTTATAAGAATCTATAGAGTGCACGGTAACGTAGACGAACGAACAAATAATTAGTTTAACCAAAAAATATAAGTTTATTAATATAATACCATGATTTACAAGAGACTCTGAATTTACTGTTACACAAAGGAGGTTCTGCTAACAGACCGACTCACAGACTGCCTTGCCTGGCTTGTCGTACTGTCGATGTACGCGACGTTCGGTCGAAAAGGCTTGTGCATCACATTCCTTACGACCGACGTTCTCACGATTCTAATTCTAAGAAACACAATGTAATACTATTCATATTCCTTATAATATAACTTATGCTACAGGGGTTCTTAACAATATATCAGGCCTTTTTTTTTTTTTTGCTTTTGAAATTATTATTATAATTAGGATGAAAAAACAAATATTGGACCACGAGGATGATAAAAAATTTAACGAATTCATTCATCACTAGCAATGTTATAATATAATCTTATTATGAATAATAGTTGTTTACCCATACAGCTTCAACGATACCGACGTCGAAGTCCTAGGCACTAGATAACTCTGCGTGGGCTAACTTCATAACTTCAGAACCTTCCCCAGTGACCCCGAATATTCCGTTCGCAAGTAGTGGAGAGGCCAAATTTACTTACGTATGTGTGGTATTAACCATATATTGGTTTTAATTTTGGTGTGCTACGAAATTATCGTTAATTTAACGAAAACTTCATAATTATGTTATTGTTTTAGATATCTAACCGGCTCGTCCTGTATTAAAATGAATTTTAACGCAATATTTTGTTGTTACATCTTGTACTTTGCATCATTCGTAAGTTTAATATTATATCGTTAAACTACCGGACAGTTACCAATTAACGTCATTGTTTATCCTGTTTAAAGGCATCTCCAACGCAAGAGGCAATCGATTGCAATGCTGGTAAAGTGTCCAATGTTGAGCAGTAGATACATTTATCTAGAGACTACATTTGGATAAACACTTCATACATTTATCTTAACCAGATAAAAACAAATATTGTCATCTGATTTTAATCTAGATGAAAAAAAAAAATAAATAAATAAGCAACTAGATAAATGTATCTAGATTATTTGCAATAAGCATTGTGTGCATTCGATAGCAATAAAATAAATATTTGATATGAAATCCATATGGGACTTAGAAACTCCACATTTTAATATTCTTAATAAATAAATAAACTTTAGTGTTCTTAATAACTCTTATCGCACTGAAACATAGACTGTGAAATTCAAATGACAAGTAAAAAAATAGTTTTCGTAAAGTTTTATTCAATTATACCATTTTAACGTTTTTTTTTTTTTCTTAAAATTCTAAACTCGAAATTGTTAATATTATTGGCATTTGTAAAAAAGCTTTACGCACCTTATGCAAACACTTCTCCTCCCCTTCCAACCACCACAACAATACAATTGAGTTGAAATGAATCATGCAACTTTCTAATTAATAATAATTATTTATATTAATCAGGCACGTACACAAAATAAATTTTCGGGGGGTGTTCGTTATAAAATAGTAGTATTATACGTACCATGTACATATATAAAATGACTGAACAACGCTGCAATTAAGAAATTTCGGGGAGGGTTTGAACCCCTAAAACCCCCCCTTGTATACGTGCCTGATATTAATAGAGACTTTAAAATGTTATTAATATCAAATATTAACTTTTATATTAAGAATATATTATGTACATATTTTACTTAACAGTGTATCAATTAAAAACGTTTAATAGTACATTCAAAATTGTTTAAAAGGATCATCGAATTGTAGGAAAAAAATTGGGAGTAAAGTAATTCGTACTATGAAGAAATTATTTTCCGGACTAACCGTAACTGCAGATGTGGAAATCGCAAAGTCACCTTCCGAACCAAAAGAAGTGTCATCTCAGGAATCAATTTCAATCGAGATTGTAACTACTGTTCCCAAACCATTGGTTGATAAATTTTTTAAACAAAAATGTGATCATTATCACTTTAACGATCGATGTAGGTGGCAACAGGTATCGGAATCGATTGGTCTTAAAATCATTGAAAAAAAGTACAAAATTCACTTATCTTGCCTTCGTTCTTCTTAGAGATATTTAATATATGATAGCCATTATGAAGGAAATGACAAAATGTTTATAAGGATTGGAACAGATGAAGACATTACTGCATGGAATATGCAAAATGGTCGCTGGTTTGAGTATTGTAAAGAAGCAAAAGCCTTGTGTATTGGAATAGAATGTCGTGGTTATGGCGTAAGTGTACCTCATGGGTAAGAACTGCCTTTCAATACAAACGGTAATCTGTTCAATATCTTAAGAAATCACACGCGTATGACATTCGATCAGAACTAATATATATATATATTCAGTCATATATAATTATTAATTACACAACAGCATTGACGTATACGTTTTGTAATTTACCCACATAGTTCAATATTCGTTTCAGTAGAATACCTGAATGCAATAATATGGTAGTGCATGTTTAGCGGCTGAAACTATTGAGTTTTTTGGTTTCGGTTTTGGATTGGGTTATTTAATGACTTTTATAGGGATGACGGTTATCTATAAAGAAAATAAAATGGAAATTTCTAGAACCGAATGATACTGGTTATGTTAGAAATAAATTAGTCGGACCAAGATACTTTGCATCATGTATATTCTTCACTCTATAGATGAAATACCCTTGTTGGGTGTGCTGGATTTTACAACAATGATTCTACCATTTTTTTTTTTTTATGAAACAATTCTGAGCGAAGTTTCAGTTAATTCACAATTTTTGTTAATTTTGTTAATTCACATCACGGATGTTCTCCGTTCTTCGAGTTAAATAATCTAGGAGGGTGTGTTGAAAATGAAGACTATTCTTATTCTTTATAATATTAACTTAATTTGTTCAGAATCACCCACTAAGTGCGTCTGACCCAAAGAACGAAGAATATCCCTGATGCCAAGTAGCCCGGCTATATTGTCTATACTTTACTATACTAAACTTTTTTTTAGATTCAATACATTATTATGACCAACTTGGAAAACATGTTTTTTTTGGGGGGGGGAGGGGATGGAGGATATATGTTTATTTGAATAATTTAGTCTCCAACAGAAGCATTAACCTAATGTAATTCTAAAAACTTCTGGGGGGCTATGATTAGTCTTGAAGGGCTTAGCCCTCTCAAGCTCAAGGCTCCCCTCAAAATGTGCCTATAGTGCGACTTTTAAAATTGATTTTGTGTATACAATTTTGATACAAGAAAAATAATTGTATTTTTATTTTCATGTTTACCCCCTTCTCCCCATTAACAAATTTTGCATACGCCACTGGTTGTAACAGTCTATTACTTGTTTATTTTGCAATCTTTGTTGTGTAGTTAAAATTACAACTAAAAGAATAATTGTAACCGAGTGGTAATAATATATTAAACAAAAATATTTTTAGTATTATTCATTCGGTTTCCGATTGATTTGGGAGTCTATTTTATCATAGGGTTTTGCACAATCGGTGTAAGAGTTATATCAATTATTTTGGTTATATTGGTTCGGATTAATTAGGGTACAAATCTCTGATTGTGACCTATTGAATTGATTTTTTTGTCTTAAACATACATTTTTCGACAATGTTTCAGAAATTTAAAGGACGAAAATTTAAAATACATTAACAGTGAGCAATCATTAGCTGACGTGGCTTGGTTTATATACAATTTCAGAAGTCTGAAGACGGGTCACGTATTACCAAGGAAATTGAAATGGGTTGCCTATGGAAAGTCCGAACAGGGCACGTTAGCCATTTGGTTGAGAATGAAATATCCACATCTTGTACACGCGGCCTTGTCGCTTAGTGCCCCGGTATTGGCAAAAGCGGATTACGACGGTAAAATCATTTGTATCAAATCAATTAAACGTTTTACAGACATTGAAAGTTATCATAAAAAATGAATGAACAGAATTTAAATGAATTAAAATTTTATCATAATAGATAAGTGATCTCACAAAATCAAAAACACCACCTTATTTGTTCGACTGTCTTTCGTATTTAAATAATATTATACCATATTGTAAAATAATTTTCTTCTTTTTTTTTTTTTAATAGACTATTTCAAGCTTATTGAAAAGATGTTAAATTCTGAACCAGAATTCAAGGACGAAATAACATATGCCTTTATAGACATTGAAACTTATGTTCATAGATATGACACTAAATATTTAGTAGAATTATTCAAGTAATGTAAACTGAAACGAAATCAATAATTGTGCTAAATAACATCTCCACTTCCATAGTAAATATTGATCTGCAAATTTAGAACAATCAAGATGCGACTGACAATGTAGATATTATATGGATATCACCATATAATATCTCATATAATACCACATTATACAAATCACATTATTTCATTTTTAGATTTTGATTAGCGTAAGAAGCTTGTGTTTTTTGCAATGGTGTTCAAAATTTCAATTTTTTATTAATTATGCGTACAACTTTTCGTTTAGAAATTCTTGTCCAAAAGTCACTAATAGTAATTTGTTGAATCTGAAACTACCCAAAAATTGACCAATACACATTTGAAACTTTTTTTCTTTAACTGAAACTTTTTGAAAATTTATTATACGTCATAGAAATTAATTTAACAAATGTTTTAGTGAAAAAGCATTTTTAAAAGGTAGGAATGTGAAAATATTACACATTAATGTTAAAAAAAAAATGTTTCTTACTACAAATATTTTTCAATCGAAATAATTTAACACAAATTATGTTAAATGCGTTTTTGTCAATATTCGAATAGTTCGATCAAATTTTGAAAATTATTGGAAAATTATAGAAAATTAACCTATCATTCCATTTGAAACCCATCTATAGAGTCGAATTCTGAATCAAAAAGTTGCTGGTCGAAATTTAAAGACAAATATTAACATATTATGTACGAAAAAGTGTTCACAGAAAAAAAACAGTATTGTTAAAACACTACCTAAATCCTTTGTGCTACTCAGAATTTAAAATGTTGATGGAAGGGGTGGAATGTGTTTCTTAATAACTAATATTAACATTATTAATATTGTTTAACAGTTTTTGCGATACTAATACATTAGAATATTCTATTTGGTATCGATCACATAATTGTCAATATATGGAATTAAATTTTAAACATACCGTGGCAATAATAATGCGATATAGCAATGATGACATGGCATTAATACAAAAGCAAGCAACCGATATAATATTCAATACCAATGGAGAATATAAACAATTTGATACTTCGGTAAATATTTACTTTCTACTATTTTATTTTCTCTCTAAATTGTCTACTACTGTCTAAATTTACTTACCATCTATCATATATCTTACCAACCAAGTTTATACTTTACTTCACTTTACTTTAACTTTTTATCTAAGAAATAAAGGAAAGGATAAAATATTCAATAAAAAAAAATTGTTAGAAAAATATCCAAAATTTTTTTTCACACTTTCAAAATTTTCTTATATTATTGTCTATCTATATTTTAATTTTCATAAAGTCTGGGTTAAAAAGTTATGGTTTCCAAATTTTTTTTGTCAAACTTTAGGTAGTTTTTTCAATAAAAAAAAAAAAAAAAAATATATTAAATTCAAATAAATGACCTCTCTAAAATACTAACTATAAGCAAATCCGGTTTCAAAAAGTTGATGATCGAGATTCGTGAACAAGCAGATACTTACTAAAAAGGGTTCACTGAAAAAATAAATAAATAAATAGACATCATTGTAATAACACTAGCTTCTTCACATTGTTCAGAATATAAAATAGTAACTTCTGAAATAACAATATTGTTATAATAATAAAATAATGATAATGGTTAATGACAAGTGTAGTATAGAAGTGAACCAAGTTTAGGTTAGGTATCGAAAAAAAATCATAAACCTAAGATAACTCTTCAAGTTTTTCGATTTTTCTTTCCTATGGCCCAGTTTTTTATACTCCGTGCCCGCCCTCAATAACTACCGATGAATTTGATTTTTAATAATAATTTTTAATTCATATTTTTTTTTTTTTTTAATTTTTAAATTTATTTATTTTATTAGATAAAAATATTCGCACTAATCATCGAGAAGATGTTAAACAAATATAATAAAAAATGTCTACAGCTAAATTATTTTCATGCAGTTAACGAGTACAGAGAAACAACCGGTACAGGATATGAGAAATTAGACTTCCTATTGCCAAAAATATTTGGAAGTAAGCTTGCATTTTATAACAATTTATTAAACGTAGGTACATAATATGTAATTTTCATATTGTATAATATTATATTTCCAATTGCGATATTTCCTTATTCTAATAAGGTTTTTGTACATTAACTTAGTGTTTAAAATTATTATTTTTTTTTTTTATTTAAAACCACATTCAAACAATTTAAACAATAATTATCATTTATACATTTTACAGTACAAACTAAAGCGTATGATTAGGGCTTAGGGGATTATTGTAAAACTAAAACGATAGAATAAAAGAGATGAAATGTGAACTATTATTTCCTTATTTTGTTGTTTTTCTATTCTCATAGTATTATGATGGAAAACGTGTAATTTTAGATCGAGCATCTCTTTACCAAAAGTGTACCGAGTTGGGGCGTTTTGAAACACTCGAAAATTTTTTCAGTTTACAATTTTATGCGGAATTTTGCTGGAACGTATTTGGAAATCTGTAAGTAAAAAAAAAATATATATATATATATATATATAGTTTCGGTTTCAGCAGACAGCAGGGCTTGAAACCGAAATGTTTTTTTCAGTTTCGGTTTCGGTTTCGATACCGATATCCATTTTTTTTTCAATTTCGGTTTCAGTTTTAAATACCGGTGCAGCTTACATAAAAAAAGATTATTTGGAAGCAGTTTAGATTTTCTTTAATCAATTAGCTATAATTATAGAAAAAAACGATAAAAATCAATATTCGAGTATCAAAGGGACAATCTGTATTTAATAGCTGATAACGGTGTTTTTTTTTTTTTTTCTTATTGTTTTAGATCAAAATATGTAATTTTGGAGAAAGGCATTCGCAGAACTAATGTATTTTACGGTGGACTGAACATTGTAGTATCCCGCGTTATTTTTGTATTTGGATCTGATGATCCGTATAGGAATTTAGGTATTATTGATCGTCATCCACCAAACACCTTGGTACATATTTTGGAAGGTAATCTATAAAAATGGCACTTGGTCCGTTTATTTTTAAAACAAATAAAGCGTTAAAAACATTTATTTATTCAATGTTATTATGAAGTTAGTTTGCATTATATTTATATTGATTAAATTATTATCGAATTTATGGTGTTATAGGTGCAAGAAATGGTAACGAATTCGATAACGATAACATTAATAATCCAAAACATGACGTAAAAAATGATATATATTTCCGATTAACAGAATGGTTAAAATAATATAAAAATAATGAAGAAGATGGTAATGATGAATTGAATAACAATGTTGGACAATAACTAATGCAAACATGAACTACAACCATGCCCCTACTGACTGTTAATACCCCCGGTTGCTGAAAGTTATTACTGAACCTAATTTTTTTTATCACTTCACTCAGATAACATTCTTTATAATATTAATGTTTTCATATATAATTACAATAATATGATTACGCTTGTTTTATTAAATTTTGATTGACATTATTGTTACCTATTATTATTATTATTATTAACGATTATAACATAATACAATTTGATAATAATGTACAAATCTTCTTTTTTAATTGTTTTTATTAATAATTTTAATCTTTCCAACATTAAATATCTACAACACTGAATTATTTTATTTTTCAATACATAATTGAGCTGTCACCCAGAAAACACGATTTAGAAATTTAAAAATTAACGATCTAATTTAGGAATTTTATAGAAAATAAAATATTAATTTTACAGTAATTGTATTATAGAACAACTTATTGTTTAAATTAACGCTAATATATATATATAGCGGACGTTTATTCGGGGACGGGGACATTTTCACTACTTTTGTATAGGAAAACCTCTAAATACAGGACACTTTAAATAACGGACACTTTTATGACATTGATATTAGTAATTTTTATCTTAAATTAAGAATTATTTTGGAATACCAGAATAAAAATCTCAATTATGTATTAAGTTATCTTATGAGTACATTATTATACTGTACATATATGAAAATCGTATCTTATCCGTTCAGTCTTTGAAATATTATCGCGTCAACGAAATACTGTAACTAATGCATTGTCCTATGTGCGTTTAGTTGCGTTTGTGATACCAACGTTTATTGTAGTGCGAATTTATTATACATAAACTAAAGTAACAGATTTTTTTCAGAAATGTTAGTTTTTATTTTTTTAAGATGTATTTAATTAATGTAAAAATAAAATAAAAATTTAGGTAA